>VOMN01107053.1:0-11840 GCA_014899125.1 Orchestia grillus | reverse complement strand
GGCAAAAAGCCCCCGTCTGCTGCACAGACAAGAAGCCCCCGTCTGCTGCACAGACAAAAAGCCCCCGTCTGCTGCACAGACAAGAAGCCCCCGTCTGCTGCACAGACAAGAAGCCCCGTCTGCTCCCCAGAAGCAGGGCCAATGATCTCCAACAAATACAGACAAAACGAGAGGCAATGACACTGAACTCTACGTTCTTATCTTAAAAACCATTTTCAATACATGAAAAATATCACAATACGAAGATTATGTAGTTACCACACACTCAATCAAAATTTATATAGAATATTCGTACATTGCCCTTATATTAGTGGTAGTTTACAGTCTTTTCAACGTTAGATTCAATATATTTGACTATATTTTCACTTTTACTTATGGGAAATTATTTTACGCGATTAAACACACACAATGCCACTCAAACGAAATTGTTGTTTCAATAAAGAAAAATATTCAAACTCGAATCGACATTGGGCGTTTTACTGTTCCTAGACGAGTCAGCATTGAGCAAGAGAGTGCACGGCCCACACTCGCAAGAGGCGCGATGATAACAATTCGAGCCAAGAAAAGCTACAGCGGTCACCAGCCTCAATTTAAAAAGTTTTTTCTTGGAGGAGCAGCAGCGACGAGACAAAAAATCCTAGAACAACGAGCGGGTCACGGCACCCAACCCGCCCTGCCACTGCGAAATGCTTCACGTTTGAATGAAAAAGATTTAGATGCTTCGTGCACGAGCTCGTTCGATGCAACTGAACGCTTGCTTCCTGTTGACGCTACATTGCGTGTCATTACGTGTATAGCGATATCAACTTGTGCTTTCCTGAATTCATAGATTAACCTAATGCGGGTTGGTTTTTGATAATAGCCCAAATGAAATCAGAAAATCATTCTTCTACAAGCTGGGATAAATTTGCTTTTTGACAAAATAAATACTTCAATAAGAGATCCACCAGCACATTTCTGCATGAGTTTTCATTAAAAACTGAACGCAAAATCTATGGCTTACGATACAAAGACTATTGCTGTAGACGGACTTCCTCGAGGCTATCGCGCATGCCGAGTTCAATAATTGCCAGCACTCCAAAATTTCCCCTAATTTACACTTGAAACAGATCATAAATGGATTAATTTTCAAATATTTCTTCGGGAATTTGTACAAGATTTATAACTCGAATTTGAAATTTCAACCAAAAATTCTATTAGAAGTAAATAATTTTGTTTTACGGGACGATACTCATGTATACCCACCATTCGGGGGGCTAAAACTCGAACTACCAACAAAATATTTTTTCAGTACTGCATCCTTCTACGACTTTAACAATAAATTTGTGCAAAGAACAATTCAGCAACTTATAACACCTCGGCATTCGAGCACACAGCACAAAGTTCCTACAACCCTGTACCGCAGAAGCAGGATGTTTTTTTAAATTTTACCAGTCGATCTTGCAAGAAAAAAATCAGAAGCCTCATAACTTCCACTCGCTTTTTCCTCGCCGCCGTTTTTAGAAACGCCAAAGAAATCCAGACAACAGTCAGCTTCTGAGCCCCACAACTACCTCGCGTCAATGCGCCGAGATGAGACATGGTCCAGGAATGACAGTAGATTTTGAGAATCCATAACATTGTGCGCATATCACTGACAATATCCCTGAATAACAAGGTGTATATAGATGGCAGTTCACGTGGAGGCCTTAGGAGTGAGAAGCGAATAGAGCTCGTGGACGGGCACGATCCCTCTCTTGATATGAGCCTCCTTCTGGGACTGGTCAATGGACTCCAAAACCTTGCAGTCAGCAACATCTCCTGGAAGGGTAACCAAAATTAATTTTCACTCTACTTGAAAAACATGCTCGCTTCATCTCCAATAGTCCACTTCAGTCCCAAAAAAGCTATTTCATTCCAATCTCATGTTTGGCAAGTTTATGTAACTTAGTAACTGCCAAGTAGCTTCATGGTGATTTTGGTGTATGTTTTACGTCATAGGGACAAAACCTTCATTCTTTTCCAGCACATTTACCTTGGACCTTCTATCTTGAAAATTCATTAGTGAACTTTCAAATATTAAATTATAATAATTTAGATACGACGTAAATGATGGACATAATTTACCAAATATCAGAATTCCCATTCTAGAATAAATTCTTGAACTCTTGTTCCTAACTGTAACGTTACATACGTACAAAGTTAGCTCAGAAAAGCCAATATTCATGAAAAATATTCATTCTTTATACAAATTTGTAAATCTATGGCACTGCAATGAGATAGTTTTCGCCTGATAACTATATTTCTTGACAAACGAGCATATTTATGACAGATGTTTCTGTCAAAAAATATTCTGAACAACTTTTCAAAAATAAAACTGTAATAACCTGCCTCACTCCACTCCTAGTTGGGAGACGTGCTTTTAGTATGGAGCAAACAATTATTCCATTAATGACGGACACACTACATAAAGTTGTAAGGCTTCATATTGGGCTTGTCGCTAATGGACTCGAAAAGCAAACAGCTCGTAGAGGTGGAGGAGCCAACCCTAATACTGTCAGTTGAAGCTCACCCAGCAACCACTGAGCGTACAGCTGCAGCTCCAAAGGCCCAGCGTCACGATAAGGATCATTCTACATTTGTCAGTTGAAGCTTGCGAAATAAGCCAAGTACTTTCACTCTCTTCAAAACGAAATGCAGAAAATCGCAAGTGCAGGCCTGATCCTGCGTTCGAGCGGCCGTCACCGATGCCGTTGCCATGGGGCATATATATATTCAGATAAAATGTGATCCAAAGAAAGTGAAGAGAAGGGACCATTTAATATGGATATTAGAAAATGTGGAATCCATGCACAAGTCTGTTCCTTCACAGGATTCCCTGTACATGGAAACAGCAAGTTAAAAATGAAGAGAAAAAAGATCATGAATAATAAGGAAGGAAGGCATGAAAATGGAGAGAAAAGTTGGGACAAAAGATAGAAGTCTCGGAGGTCTAATTATAGTTGAGGTCACCTAACAGCGCCACCTGAGGACGATAGTCTCCATTGCATCCAAGAGTAGACAGACCTAATTAAACTAACCCTATTGCCTATCCTATGCCTTTCGAAGGGTCATGAAATTTCCCTTTTTTACAATCCTTTCATATACAAAATAGAATGTAAATAAATAAAACTATATAAACGCCATGTACAATACCTAAATGCAGCCCAAACCTCCTGATGGACTCAAAGAACACCGTATGCTGAGGGTCTAAATAGGTCCTACACCCCCAGACCTCCAACTCAAAGCGTCAGTCTCTATGTTATACGCATGCTGGTCAACCAAACACTTTATTTGCCATAAGAAAACTAATACCACATATCAGACTCGATGGACCTCGGCTAAAATGAACGCCTCACCAAATAGAACCGACAGCTCGTCCGATGGGAGAGAGCAGGGAGGTCCCGAGAACTCCGGAGTGGGGGTGTAGTCCAGCGTGACCGCCAGGTATCGGAAGTCAGGGGCAAGCAAGTCCTTCATCAGCTGTGCATACCTGCACAATGTGCAACATGGCTTTGAGTAATTATATGCGCACCGTACAGCTTCATAACTGCTATAAATTGGCGCTGTTCTACAATATGAGATAAAGGAGATAAAAATATGAATTGAATCTTTCGTGAACACTTCTGAAATTTGAATTCCTTTTTCCAGCTCTAGAAAACACGTTCTCATTTTTAGATTCCAAGCCATATAGAGCAGCTCTCACAGGCTTAACTGGTACCATTTGTGGCGATCTTCTTCTTAGGTTCGTTCATCTAATAAAAGTTCACAAGGCACAAAATGAGGGATTAATTCTGAGCTGCATCAAAAAATTAACAGTTGACAGTCATCACCAACTCAATTACACCTCTATCAACTCAATCGTGTGCATTTCCAAAAACCACTAAAGTGCAAAACACAACCCTTTGAACAATAATTTTTTCGCATTAGCATAACTGCAAACCCCCTCGCTGAAGCCACACTCCTACCACATTACGATTATGTAACATTCAAAACAATTTAAAGAATGGCTTAACCTGCAAAACACCAAAGATCATGAACACTCCTCAAACTGCGACGCCAAGTAAAGCTATTGCTTTGCATGATTAGAATATTTGCCCAGTATTTTTTCTCCAATTGAGCAAAATTTTTCATATTACTTCACCATGCCCAGCTAGATGACCAGCGTACACTCACTAGGAGAGGTTTTCACTCGCAACAAGGCATGATATACAACTCAGGGCAGGTGTTACAGCAATACCACCTTCTCCACATCACCTCTTTTCCTTCCACAAATTTTCCACACTCAAACACCATCGTTTTGATTCATGCATAACAATGGAATTCAATGTGAATTTTTTTACAAAAGGTGCAATCACAACAAACAGAAGGAAGCTCTAACCCAGCAAGTAATGCCCTGAAAATAACAAAAATTCAGTTAGTTATAATGCTTGTGCCCAGTCACTATAATTATAGGCTGCAAAAACACACTTGCAGAAAAAATGAGGTGAGATATTAAAAAAATTTTCAACAATATAAATTCCATGAATTATTGATTCAATTTGCAGATCACCTCTTTCTGTCCGAGATGTTGATGGCTATGATGGAACCTCTGTCCCACACAGCATCAAAACGGCCAACTTCTGAGGGAGGCAAATCGAAGAGATCACTCACGATCATTTGAAGTCGTCCGTCTGGGGTCTGAAGTACATAATAAAACTCAAGCTAGCAAGTAGAGGGTTTGTAACACCACTGTTTGCTTTGGCTGGAGCCTTCCAATGTGAGTGATTACATTAGGTTATAAGTTAGTTTAGAGCTCCCTATCCACATGGAATGTGATCCACAGAGAAAAAAAAGGCTTGCACTAATATCGAAACTGTACTAAATAGGTGACATTTACTCTTGAGAATAAGCATGGGACTTTTAAGAGGAGTGCTCTTCATTGGACTCAAAGAAGTAATGATTAGACCAAGCCCTACAGCAACAATTGCTAATTATGTTGTCATCAAACGGGTTCCATTTTAACAGTCGAGGCAGGGATACTAGCGCACAGACTAATATGTACATGTATATACATCACTGAAGAGGCCAATACTAACTGAATTTCAAACCCAAATTACCATTGCTGATATCAAAATAGCAAATATAGAGGTATTTGGCTATATATAGAGGTATTAGAGGCTATATATATAGGTATTTGGCGCAATCCAGCACACTTTTGAAAGTATTCAACTGTTCGGAAAGTTTTTCCCGATTTTTAAAGGAAAGAAAAAGGTCAATATATGAATATATCGTTGCTCAATATATATATAATACTCCATCATTACAGTTTTTATCACGCGAATATGAGCAATTTTGTTGCACAATGCGTCCCCATCTTTCCTTCAACTTGTAAATACCCGCTTTCTCGAATTGCAGTAGTTCCATGGTAAAGAATTCATTCATCAAGGTTTTTTTATGTCATCCAAGGAATTGAAGTTTTTAACATTAACACTATTTTCCAAAGACCTCAACAGGTGGAAATTAGATGGAGCAATAGCTGGTAAATGTGGAGGGTGGGGTAACATATCTCAGCCAAGCTGCTGCGATTTCGCCTGGTTTCCAAAGGAACGTGTGGTCTTGTATTACCCTGATAGAAAGCAACACCTTTCCCGTTGGCCATTTCTGTACGTTTTTGTTGAATTGCTGCGTTTAACTCGTCCAGTTGCGAGCAGTATTTCTCAGAATTAACAGTCTGGTTACTTGAGAGAAGCTCATAATATAGAATTTCTCTCCAATCCGACCATAAACATAGCAAAGCTTTCTTAAGGTGAAAACCCGCTTTTGGGGTGGCTAAGGGAGGCTCACGCTGCTTACTCCAGGATCGTTTTCTCTAACTATTTGGGTCAACAATTCATTTCTCATCTCATGTCACAATTTGCTATAAAAAGGCACATTTTCATTCCGTTTGTAAAGCGAATCACAGATGGAAATGCGATTGAAAAGGTTCTCACTCAAGTTGTGTAGCACACAAACATTGTAGCGATTTGCAAACCCAAGCTTTACCAGGTGCTCATGAACAGCGGATTTTGATAGGTTGAGGATTTCTGCCAATTCTCGGGTTGTGCAATGTGGGTTATTCTCAATTAATAACTTTATTTGGTCATTATCTGTAGAGGATGGTCTGCCTGATTGCTCTATATGAATAAGGCTACAATCTCCAGCTCGGAACATAGCGAACCATTTCCGTAGAGTTCTTTTAGATAAAGAATCGTCACCGTAAATTGCTCATACTTCTTTGGTCGTTAGTGAAGCATTTTTTCCTTCATAGGAATATAAGAGCATCAAATACTGAAAATGAACTCTTCTTCCATTTTAAAGGGTTGCAGAATTAACATAGATTATAGGGTCCCAAACCTTATCCCACAAAAAAGACATCTTGAACTGCGCTCTAAACGGAGGTATACTCAAACCCTACTTTCCAGACTCAATCATGTTTTAAAACAAGATAAGGTGCGCCCTCCTCAGAATTTTGGATAGTAGAATTCTCTTTGATTAATTGACCTGAGGGACCTGATAGGGTTTCGAAGGACACACGACGGGGAAAATCGGGTATATTTCTTGAAGGTAATTTTCAAATATCAAGATCAGGGAGCTTAGCAGGACTTTGAGTCCATCTTCACCAAGGTGTGAAAGAGGTGCGAGTTTTTTTCATTTATTATAAAAATGGCTTGAGCATTTGACGATACAATTCGGATGAGACGTCAGACACAAGTCTCCAATTAAGATGACAAGGAGGCTGCAAGGATTCCTGCCTAGAACAACCGTTCTGACCAGCGGTTGTGCGCGATCTGATCTCACTCGGATGCTATTTCTCGAAGAGAAGGCACATCCGAGCGTCACAAAGGCACATCCGAGCGTCACAAAGGCACATCCGAGCGTCACAATGCGGCGGGCTAAATATTTGTAATCACACCCTAATTAACTCAGAATGTTGTGTCACAGATTATTGCCTGTCATTCTTCCAGAAAATCGACGCATGGGCAAAATAGATCAAGAATTTGCTACTTCGTTAGCGACCTAAATTCTTTTAATGAGGGCAGTAATGAAGTGATCCGTACTGAAAGCAACTTGAATTAATTAATGTAAATTATTTTTCTGACATTAAGCACACAATTTCCGGACAATCCAACATCAAAATTGTAGTAGTAACCAAATTTAAGAAAATCGGTGTGCATATGTAGTGGAAAAGAATACTCATATATTACATTTGCGTTTTATGTAGGTAATAGAACAGTCAGTAGCTTTACCAGCATTTTGAAAGTGTTTCAAAATAATGATCTGATTGCAACCGCAAGGTGCACTAATATATAGCATGAACTCAGAATAGCACTTGAGCTATATAACTCATTCCTCAGTGCACTCAAATTATAAATGCTACAAAAAATAAGGCCACCAAAAGCTCACAAACATGCATCAAAACATGCTCACAAACCTGGTACACTTTGCCATAGGGAGTGGAGACCTGCTGCAGGTTCAGGTTGTGCTCCTCCCCGTACTCCACAATGACACGCTCTACGCCCTCCAGTCCCACGACACGATGGCCTGCCTTGTACAGCCTGCACAAAACCACAGTCTAGCCAATTCACAGGCTAAATAATGCGACTACTACAGATGTACTAATAAAAGCTTTTCAATAAGGTTTACAGCACTAGTCAAAAGTATTAGGGCAGAATCTTTGTTTACTTCTATTGCATGTATATAGGTAAAAAAAGAAACAAGTATCAGTAATTATAAAATTTAGAAGCTTTATTCATTAAATGTCAGTACATAGATTACCATCTAAAAATTAAATAGCAACAATACTGAATGTTTGGCATGTGACCCTTTTTCTTTAATTATAGCCTGTACTCTTTCAGGCATTGAAATCATTAATTTTTTTGTTTCGGCTGAAATTTTTTGTCAAGCAGCTTGCATTGTTCACACAATGTGTGCACATGAACAGTAGGTACTTGCAATACTAAAATTCCACAATATGCAGCCTTCATTGTTGCCGTTGCTGTTACTTCTCATCACTGTCTTCAACCAACAATGAGACAACAAATGCTCTTCTCTGATATTGTTCAAGTCATTTTCAATTTACAAAGACAATACAAAGACAACCCACAATGCCAAGAAAAGCAAAATTAACCATTCACAGAGTAGCAGAAGAAATGTTTTTTGAGATGCTGGATGGACACTCCAAGAAGTTATAACAGACAAAGTATTAAAAAAAAATACTGTAAAATTCACTCTTGAAAGAAAGAAAATGGTGACTTTGAAACTATAAAAAGAGTTAGAATGCCAAGGAAACTTCCTAATAGAGCTGTCAGTCTTCTATGGTTAGCCTGAGAGACAGGAAAAACAGCCCGTGACTTGATAGATGAGCGCAACAAAGGTCTTTCTGAAAACGAGCATATCTCTAAGTCTAGTTTCCTGAAGACTTCTTGAAAATGAAAGAGTGGCTGTGGGGAAACTAATATTACGTAAGGCAAACATAATCAAGCATATAGAATTTTCACAAGCACACAAGGGCAGGATAATGGATCAATGGATCAAAGTACTTTGGACAGATGAGTCAAAATTTGAATTGCTTGGCTCTAAAGGGAGACAATATATAAGGCATAGATCTCATAAAACATGTAATATTAAGTGCATCGTTCCAACAATGGAGCATGGCAGAGGTAATATTCTTGCTAGGGGATGCTCAGTGGCCACAGTTTTCAAGAATAAAAAGGATTGATAAAAATCAATAAAAAATATATCAACAAATTTTTATCTGCCATAATGTTCCATTAGGGTTACATTTAATTGGTCAAGGTAGTGTGTATCATCAAGATCATGATCTTAAACACACAGCAATACTTTGTAAAAGTATGTAAAACGATATAAAACAATTTAGTATTACAAGAGATAAATGAATAAAAATTGCAGACATGGATTTTTTGAATAATTACAATGGTCATTTCTAGCTATAGCTACTTGTGGGCCCAAATAAGTTTTATGACTTCTAGGGCATCCTATAGAAACTGCATTCTAAAACATTCATATATATAAAAATATCTTATCTAAAGCACTCTCCTTAGCATATATGAGACTAAACAAATACATTAAACTGATAAGATACAGTTAATTTTTAGTAACTTCACAATGACTATTCAATGAAAAGCTGTCCAGTCAATAACATATTTGAGCTTACAATTTACTCATATACAATGTGAGTGGTATCTTAATGGTCTGTCTTGAGATATTATACCTTAATAATTACTGCCATCAATATCATCTTGATAATAAATAAGGTCAAGATTCGCTTTCAATGCTTAGAGTGTGCTTCGACCTTCCAATTTGACTTTGAGACTTAGTGGGAACATAGTTGGAACATTTGCAAGCTGCTTGGCAAAAAATTTTTAAAGATACATTGAAGAAATTGGCAATTTTAATGCCTGAAAGAATGAAGGTAGTGACTGATGCAAATGGGCAACACACAGAGTATTAAATATTGGTGCTACTTATTTCTTTTGTGATGAATAATCTATGTGCTAACATGTACTGAACATAGTTTAAAGGTTGCATAAGTTATATTACTAATTTGTTAACTCATGTACAATGTACATGTGATAAAAGTAAAAAAGGTCTTGTCCAAATTAGAGTTGTAGAGTAAGAAGGTATATGGTCCAAGTCCAACTCCCAAGATTCCAAAAATTCCAACTCCGACTCACAGAATTTCCCAAAACATCTCACTCCTAGAATTAGAAAATCAACTCAGCCTCATTATTTACATGACAATATTAATATTCTCTATTTTAATATTGGTCTATAGCCTACATTCTACATATTCCTTCAGCTCATGCATTATTAATATTTTCATTATCAAAACATCAGAACAAAAGTAACTGTAGTTTGAATTTCATTAGATGAATATTAAAATTTCAGATCAAACTTTGAAATTAGTAATTACTTAAAAGTTAACACTGTGATGCTGCAAATTTTATTCAAAGTATTTTTAATGGATTGAATGAATGATTCAAAAAATTTTCTTGGCCAGTTAGTAAAACATATTAATGACCAAGGGTTCAAGGTTACTGTAGACATCATGCAGTCAATTTAGAATTCAGAAAATATTATTACAATTACAATCAGTATGAAATTAAATGTATGAATGTGCAGTTAATGAGCAGTACATATACACTTAGAAATGCAAGCATCAAATTTGAATAACTTCTCAGTTGTCTTACTATCATTTCCTTTTTAATTTTTCACCAAGCCCTTTACTATCACATACAAGGCTTGGAGAAGCTTTGACACACCCAATAACTATAGCTGTAGTGGCCACTGCAACTACAACTACATATGCATTATCACATAACAAAAAATTGGCAATATACTATGCTTGTTAATGCAAAAATAAATGAAATTTATCAAGTAATACTTACAATATGCATTTGAATGAACAGTAATTCTTTTTCATTCCACTAATAAATTGTACCTTTGTTTTTTGAGCTGATAATTTAGGAGCCCTCTCTATTTAATAAAATGAATCACTTGAGGAAGAAGTACAAATAAGTCATCACTTACCAAATAAGATCAAGAGTTTTGCCACACAGGGGAACAAAAACACGCCTATCTGGTCCAGGGAGAAGCTTGGAAGCATTTTTGACGAGCCAAGGATGGTACTCCGCAACATGCCAGCCTGTGAATAGAACTACTGCAATGACGCATTCAAGGGATGCAAACTTCTAAAACCTTGCATATGAAAACACAAGGAAATTTTGAATTGCACTAATTACACCTACATTCAATACTTCAAAGTGAGATTTATAGTACATGTAAAAATAACATCATGTACTTGCGGACATATAAGATGAAAATGTTGGTGAACTCCAGACCTATTACAATTCAATCTTCTTTATTATATCTGAGTCAGCATACTCTACACAAACAATGAACTTCTACATCAAAGTACTATTTTTTCATAAACAATTCTTATAAAATAGGAGTATCTCTTGTTCAGGAGCATATTTGAAGCATCAGAAAACACAATATGATATTCTACTTATTGCTTTTCTTTTTATTTGATGATTCACAGATAAAATATTGCATTCTTTATTCATAATACAGACAACTGTTTGGACAGGGGGCTATCATGGCAATTTACCAGGTGTCATTATAAGTTACTCAAACTGCAAACCACAACATCTGCTGTTATTCACTGAATTGAAAGCTGTTAATGATAATATTGCAAACATGAACAAAAAAGTAAAAACCAATTATGAGGACAAAAGCTTCAGAGGAAATAATTAAATCATTGCCAATAAGTGTTCAAAGTATAATTGGCAATCAAGGGTACTTGAACTTTTTCCTTCCATATCAAATGTTTTTCTGTCTTCTCAATGAGCAGAATGTGATCAGTATTTTTCAATTTTATTTTTGTATTAATTAACAAATTAGACATTAATTGAGATGAATGTAAAACTCAACTAACATGTCAGGTTGCCAGACAGTGTTGGATGAAGTACAGTGAAGAGTAAATATAACTATTTACTGCCTGTAGAAAGATATAGGACACGCGAGTTCCATAAATTTAATGCAGCTAATGATTAGCAGTGTCACAACAATCATCAATCACACCAAGAAACGTATACTGAATGACTAATAAAACCATATTTACTTTAGCAACTTAAAATGCTTCCTTTTGTTATAATAGTTTCAGTGAAGTGGCAAATCCAAAAAACTAGGTTGAGGGGCATATAAGTGGAGACAAAAGCATGAGAGGCAGTTCAACCCAAATTATTATTATTATTGGGGTTAGACGCAATGCACCGGCC
>VOMN01107051.1:0-36458 GCA_014899125.1 Orchestia grillus | reverse complement strand
CGCCATCTATGCATGTTTGTGGTGTTTATTGGGAGGTCAAGAGGGGCAATGGCAACTTCACCCATCTATGTTGAGATTCCATTTATTGGTTCACATCTATCTAGTGGGATTCGACGAACATCGTTCTCATAACCTCTCTAATGATCTTATGGCTTGACATTACCGCTATACAATCATTGAAGTAAAACTTTTTGACTACTCGTTACTTTTCTAATTGTGAAAGTAATTATTAAGGCTATGAGANCTCTCTAATGATCCTATGGCTGGACATTACCGCTATACAATCATTGAAGTAGAACTTTTGCTACTTGTTACATTTCTAATTGTTAAAGTAATTATTAAGGCTATGAGAAACATCTTATTCCCATAAAGTCTTTCAATAAAATGTAGAGCTTACGAGTGTGGACAACACCCAGCTTCAGTAGAAAAACCTGAAAAGAAGAAAAATGTTCACATTTAATACACAAACAGTTATGTACACAATTCTTAAGGTATGATGATTAGAAAAAACATACTCAGAAATCGACCTGCTACATTGAAAAACGCTAAGCCGAGAATCTCTCCAAACGATATTGAAGAATCCACTGGGCANAGCTCGGCACCACTTCAAATACTGGCTTAGCGTTTTTCAATGTAGCAGATCGATTTCTGAGTATGTTTTTTTTTTATCATCATACCTTAAGATGCTCGTATATTATACACTCTGCAATGCACCTGAAGTTCACAGTCCGACGACTGCGCGATACTCGTTTTTTTTTAATTTAGTCCCAGCGATGTCAAGCAGCGAAAAGTTTCTACCTAGGTTAAGTTATCAAATTTTGAGCCAGTGCGATAATTATACGCATGCCAGTTTGAGCAGTAATTAATTGAAACCTGAACAGAGCTACGCTCTATAACTCGTCCGAAGTAAGCTTTCTGATACAGCAGTGGCTTGTTTTCAGAAACATTTTTCGCTGTTTTTCATGAAATGCTTCACTGTTGCATCATGCAAGTACCTTCGTGTGCAAGAGTGTTCAATTTTTATTACCTTGCTGTGATTGATTTTGGAAAGCTGTACTAAATTTCCATCCTTTGGGTCATAGTATCATTAGCGTACATTAGCGTACGAGTGCATCGATGCACTTGTGGCCGCATATTGTGGAAAATGCCTGGCATTTCAGAAATATCCTCAGATGCCACCACAATTCTTGCCGCGAGATTGTTGCCTCTGATATCACAGGTGTTGCGTAAGCAAACCTTTTCATGTGTTCCCAAAAATCGATGTGTATCGATTTGGGTTGTTGAAACCTTGAACAATTTCTGAGAAGTAAATGTATAAATCAATTATTTATGGGCAATGTTATTTTCAAATTTCCAAACATTAAAGAGCTAATATCATAAAAAACAATCTTTTCACAAAGTTTCATAAAGTCAAAAGTGTTTAAGTTGCGACTGTTGGTAGGTGTGAAATTCTGCACCTCTTTTTCCCTAATATCCTGTATATCATTCAATGATGAATGGTTGCGCGTGTGAAACTTGGAATTGCGTGTGAGCGAAAATTTAGCTCAAAGTTCCATTTAAAAGGTCAGGTATGTATTGACAGAAAGAAAAGTTAACGTTCATTTCAGGATATAAAGGAAACTTCTGCCAAATTACCCTCATTGTTACAACATAAATTTGCATCAAGGTACAGTTGGCAGCTCAAGCAATACAGTTAGAAGTTCAGTCATAAAATGATACACTGGAAAGTTCCGCCAACGTGTTCTTGGATATTCTGCCCAAATACAGTAGAAAATTCCACCAATATAAGATTGAAAATTATTTTGAAATGCAGGTAATCCGCCGTGTCAAAATTCGCCTGCCAAAATTCAGTAATACGTTCAAGAAAGCAAACCAATTTGCAAAAAAGTACAAAATAAATTAACGCTTGATATTTCCAGTTTCTCCATGAACGGTTCAAGAGTAATTTGGAATTACTATAAAAAGCTTGGAAAAGCATGGTTAGGCCTTCAATCTAAAAAAACGAAATAATTCTATCCTGTCAGTATAATTTTAGCAATGAATTCCGTCAGTATAATTCCGTTCTGCAGTATTTCATAGTGCAGTCGTCCCTCGCATGGAGCGCAACACTTGTTCCACCAACATTGGAAACAATCCAGTACAAACGGCAATCAACCGCAAAATGGTGATCATGAGAAAATTCTAACCGATAGGGACCCCTGCCGTGTGTCCCGAATTATCGACCAGAATCGCTTTGCATTAAGGATAGAAGTACTGCGAAACATCAATGATGGCCCTTGTACTCTGTTTGTATACTAATTCTTCATAGGGAACTCCATGCGATGAATATATGGAGCAAAGGGGCTCGTAAGCATTCGATGTTAACTTTTGCCCACGAGACCACTAGTTGAAACTGGGCCAAAACACAAGCACATTGGACTGTAGAGGTGTGGAGAAGTGTCGTGTGGTCAGATGAATGACGATTCTGCCTGTATAGCAAGGATGCCCACTGTCGTGTCCATCGACCTCATGAGGTCTTGAACGTTTGAACGAAGCCTGGGTACGAGGTACGATAGAAGGAGGAGGAGAAGGGCCTGTCATGTTCTGGGACGGGTTCAACTATACAGTAGTATACGTCCTTTAGTTAAGGTATCAGTCAAATAGGACCAACATGACTGTACTGAGATGTTCGATAACCAATTTTTGAAATTTACACAATATTTGAATGATAAAAGGCATGATGCTTTGTCTATCTTTCGGGATGACATCTGTCGGGTGCATCGGGCCAGAACTCATTAATTGGCATGGCAGTCTTTTAGGATATGTCTGACATTTAGATTGGCTAACCAATTCCCCAGACATGAACCCAATAAAAAATTTGAGGGACCACCTAGAATAACTGGTTAGACGTCGTGAAGATCATCCACGTGCTGTTGCCTCACTACTTAATCATCTGATGCAAAAGGTAAAAATCGACCGGGTCTCCATTAGGACAATTGTAGACTCAATGCCGCGCAGATTTGCCGCGCAGAATTGCCGCCATAATTCCTGCTCGTGGAGATACTACACCATATTAGTAGTAAGGGACTATTTTTTTATCCGGAGAACTTATCTATGAATATTTCACGGCAAAGTGAAGTTTTCGCTGGAATAAATTTATGAACATGGGGTTATAGATAAGTTAAGATAGTTTGACTTGAATTCTGGAGTTGCGATGATCCCATTTTAAAAAAATTATAATTTAATTCCTAAAATCATTATGTATATTCGAGTATAGTAAGGAAGTAAAACACCCATCTCATTTGGCGAGTCCCCGAGACTCTGGACTGAAATAACTCGTGAGGAAGTTAGATCATAAGTTCTCCCTATATCAACATTGAAAGCCTTGGGTCATCTACTGCCCTAGTTGTGCTCAAAATCAAGAGTAGAGCCTTTCCAACATTATGAATTACAAGTGTTGAATGGGAAATGTAAATCTCCTATCGTAACACTATTTTATCCCTCGGAGTGTGCAAATTGATCCTTTAAAAACAAAGATACGATTCAATCTTTCTGTACTTCAATAAACATTCATTAAATCTCTAAATTAATTATGGTCCATCCACCATTTGGAGACATATTGAAGATTTGTGCGATGCGGCCGTTATGCTTTCAGCGGAGCGGAGACTACAATAAAAGCGTTGGAGAGCGGAAGTTATCAACCTTGAAGGACTTTGCATAGACCATCAAGATTACCTCACCAAATGTTAATGTTCGAAAAATTTTAGGCATTCGTTTATTTCGATGTTAATAATTATACAACGACTAAGGTTCGGGTAAAATAATATCATCACCAATTGTGCAGTAAAGATATTTCCTTAATATGTAAATGACGATCGTGACCAATTGCGTTGGGAGACAAGTCCCGTCACATCACTTTAGCATACATGTCTTGTGTTCCAGAAAGTACGGAGGAATTTTCTCGTCTGTCTTTTAAGAGTTCAGCCATACTGTACTGCTCGAATACGTGTTGCAGTAGCAACGTACGGGAATCTGAACCCTTGACTCTCTACAGTATCTAGCATCAAGTGCGAGTAGTAGAAATTGTCGGTGAGGCGTTCCACGTAAACACGTGTATTGCCATTATGTATTGACAGGTGAACTTTACTTCATCTTTCCGCTCTGATTACTCATGTATTTTGAGTCCGGTTGATGTACTTCACTAAATTTCACGTTAAAGCCTATGATTAAGCAACTACGAATAGTTTCCTCACCTTGCGTTAGACGCTGATTTTTATCTTCGTCTGATAATTAAAAAACTTTTCATTTCCACTAGCGAAGTAATATTTGTGTTATCGTTATAATACTTGGAGTATGATATGAATTTTTTATTGCAGTCTAATTTAATGCTTAGGAGTCGTAATTGAGCCCCTGACTCCACAACCAACACGTGCAGACTCTGCATTCCTCCACTGACTGCACCCTCGGCACAACTTCCATGCCGTCCGCACGAACATGCGTCTCCAGCACGGTGTTCAGGGGTACCCATATTTCAGTGGCTCGAGGCCAGGCATTACACACTCCTTATCTACTTGCTCTGTCGTCCACTGCATTGTGCTGTAATCAGTATATATTAAGAAAGTCCGTACTACGCATTGAGTGCTTAAGTGAGACCTGCGGTTCTCCTCTGTCATTTCTATTACCTCATATGTGTGGGACCGGTCAATTTCTGAGTTAAATTATTGTCGGAAACGAGGAAGTTGAAGGATCTAATAAAATTGCTTGAGGTGAACCTTCATTTCGGTGCGTCTGACATGTTACGTACCCAATCTAGGTACTATCCTAGTTAATTATTTTTCTCCTCTATATACTGAGAATGTTTTAACATGCTCACGCTTTATCGCTGAATATTCTTGACGTTGTGCAGTTATAGTCATTCTGAAAATTATGTACGAGTCTAGGAGACGCATGAAATTGCTAGACAGAAATTTAGGGGAATTTCGTTTATTTTTATATTCTATCATTAATGTTAAAAACCTAAAGTTATTGAAGTATACAAACTATTACAGACTTATTAGGTTTAATAAATGTACTATGTTGAATTGCCATGTAACGCGAAATAATCGAAGTGCGTTTTACATGCACCCGTACAGTGAAGGCATATTCCATCGTACTTTCATGGCTTGCAAACAAGTTATGCATTCATTATGTAGCCAATCAGTATTAGTTCGGCGAGAGTGAAATTTGCTCTTGTTGAATTATATCAAGTTATAAGGCACAGCCACGTCGAGAAGTCGAGCTCCTACAGAAAGCAATGTATCGACCAGCGCTACGCCACCGAGCTTCATAATGGTGTAATTAGCGCAGTATGATAATGAATGTGCTCTGCAAAGCGAGGTGCTCTCTGCACACCACGCCTTACCTTGTGCTGATTTGAGCTCTTTAGCGTGCACGCCGTCTTGCAGTTATAGTCTTGATAGCGCGGTCATCAAGACTCCAGCCCGCCCGTAAAATGACCAATTTAGCGTTGATTCGCTGATGGTCAATACGGAATTACCCTTTGTGATGTGTTCACGCTTTACCTCTGCACACTTGCCTTCTGTCGAGAGACATTAATATGTCAGGCTATGGATGGTGCCACGCGCTGCCAGCGCCGCTGGCTGGGGTGTTCAGTAATCTCTTTCGGAGATGGCGTTCGCGATTATTTCGTTCTCTCGTCATTGAACCCATGAGAACTATAGAGTTTCTAGTCTGCGTACCGAACTCCAGCAGAGCTTTGGAGTTATGTCCCATGTTGTGTCCCGAACTCAGACCGAGCTGAGAAATAACATCCATAAATCTTATTGGCTTTCGATTCTAAAATTTGTGATGAACGATATGAGAAGTGAATTTTAAAATTTTACGCTTTCGGGTAAAATGTCTTCAACCACTGTTATAAATGCTATAGTCTAAATAGAGCGGATTTGTATTTTTGTTTTCCTCTGCTTTTGTTCTATAATTTCTAGAAACAATGAACTCTTTAGCACCTTTGCATTTGCTTGCGTTCCCATCATGAACAGCTCAGCCCCCAACTGCTTCTGCTCAAACTGCTTCTAAAAAAAAAATCCCCTTTTCTGCATTGATTGTGAGCGAACCCCGCGTCTCGAACACTTCTTGCCCGCGATAAATACGAGTACATTCTGCGGTGGGACAAAGGTATTTGATGCCTTTGAATTTTATTGATTTATATGTATTTTTTTCTAAAATATTGGTAGTTAGGATACTTTAAAATAATGTGTTATACAGTATTCTCTTGGTAAACAATTAGTTACATTTTGTCCACGTGGTGAGCGAACAAATTTGTTTACAGTAATTAGAATCAAACGGGTCACATAAGTCACTCTTCCTATAAAAGGTATCCGGTTGTATTCAGTTTTCCTGCCCTGGAAATTGAACAATTACAAGCTCAGTGGAAAAGGTCTTTCACTATTAAACAATGAAACTTTAAACGCTAACAAGTAAAGATATGATTTTAAAAGCATCACCATCACTACATGTCCTGCTCCAATGGTTTCAAATCTTTTCATTCATTCTTCACACTTATGCTTTTCTATCTAAACTTCATAATTTTGATCACCTCTACAGTAATTGCTACTTGGAGCGTTTCATGCGAATTGGTAAGATATTTTTCAAAACGGAGTGCATGGATTCCATGGCGCTGTGTTTCCAAAAATTAAGACTTGTATAGTTTACAAGGCATGTTTTCGCGACTGCTCTGCTGCAATCTGTAGAACAATCTGACGAACACAAAAGGGGTCATGATCCCATTCGATGTTCGAGAATAAGATCCTGATCACATAAGGGAAAACCATTCAGATCAAAACTAACATCATCCGCACCGGCCTTGAAGATCATTGTCAAAATATAATCTTGGTACCTAGATTCAAAATATATTCAATTATTTGAAGTATGAGTAAAATAATATCTAATTGCCTTTCGGACCTGTTTAAGAGATATCTCAGAAACGTGATTCACGACACTCTCACCTTCATAGCATAAGTGTTTTTCAACGACAAAAAAAATTCTCAACTCGGGCATTTGCAGGTGATCGACTCTGAAGTTCGCAAACGTTGTTTATCTCTTGCCCAGCTGACACTTCACGACGTGATAATTCGTGCGTGCTTCTCCTAAAGTAAACTCAACGTTTGCTTGCCAGAAAGAAAAATGAGATATATCTCATTGTTTCAACAGTAAAGGTGCTTGAATGACAAAGGTGAGACGTTTTAAAAACTCACCCTCTGCTACGCGTTTGGTGTGAGTTGGTGATGTGGGCAATTGTGCGGCGGGCAGCACGAGCACCTGCCGCCCTGCAGGCAGGGCTCGTACCAGCGCGTGTCACACTAAAATTGCAAAGCACCGCACTCGCAGTACCTAAATTTATCTCGCACACCTTCTCTCGAGTGCAAAAAAATAGATTAATATCTCTAATATTCTTCAGCAAGTGCAGGGACCTGTGTTCGGGGACTTTTTCATCATTTATTCGTACAAAAAAGAGCATTAGGTAGATCTAGCGAGCATTGGATAGAACCATGTTGTATTTTTATCCAGCATTCCCGGTGTTTGTATTGTCTGAACGTTGATACATTCGATTCCTATTTTAAATGAGGCTGGAATTTATTTTGTCCTTTAGACACGTGCAAAAAACGCCAAGCATTGAAAATACGTCGCTGCACTTTGTCGATGTTTCCATAGTTCTCGGTATTGAACGGCTAGATAATGAATCCGTTGATTATTTTAGGTATAATTCAATTTTTAGTGAAGATTTTTGTTAACTTTTTTATAATTTTACACCTATTCCAGAGTTTTCCAAAGGATTTATTTCTGAGTAACATAATTCCGGCAACACTCCTCGAACTCTGGACACATGATCGAATAGTTTTTTCGTGAAGGCCAATACTTTCATACTTCATCTTATTGGAATTTCAACGAAGAAACACGTTCATTTGAATTACGCTCATTACCTCGATAAACAAGTCCAATTGTTTTATCCTGGCTTCCTCTCGCCACTCGATGCCCCAAACTCAGGTTTATGTCCAATCTGGAGAATGTTTTTCGGGCTTGAAAACGCGTTGCGAACAAATGGAGCAGGAAGTAAGTTAGAAGTCGCTAACTTAAAGCAACTTTTAAGGAATTATGTTTTATAGGCATTAGGGCTCAACACACCCACGTAACATGCGTGGAGTGAAGGCTTTGAATTGAAGACTACCGAGTAAGACATTTGGAGGGCGACTCTAGCATTCAGGATGGCAACTCCCTTCATTGCAGAGATCGATATTCGAAATTGTTTGAAACTTTGTAAGGTGATATTTTAAATTTCTCGTCAGTTATTCTCTGTGTATTTTTGAAATTAGTTCTCATTACTGAAGTTCAGTTTTTTTTCATCGATATGCCATGCTCACCGATAACTTTTTGCACGAAAATCACACTGATGAAGTGCCAAAATACAATTAGTTGGGATGGGCGCAATTTAAATAGTTCACCGCAAGACCGATATTCCGCTGCGCTGCCTTAAGTCTTTCGATGTAGTTTAATGCTTATGTCAATTGTGAAATACCTGGAGGATTTGCCATGAATTTGCAGCATTTGTATTCTACCTAAATTCTCAGGTGAGTGAGATCAAAAGCTATCTGTACGTCATTTTCATTAACAATTTTTGAATATCGTTGGCAAACGTGTTTCCCATCATTATGCACTGTGTTGAAGCATGAAATTGTTCTCAAAGTGCTTTAATCTTGAACCTTTAAAAATTTTTGTTAGAGTTATTCAATATTTGGAGGCAAATGCCTTTTAATTTTGCTTTCATAAATGCAGTTAAAGGATACCTTAAATTCCAATAAAATATCACCTCCGAACTCTAAACTGTGGCTTGTATTTTTCTTTCCATAAAATGTGGATGCCCGTTTCACCATACGTTAGAGTTTCAGTTAGTTCGGTACTCACTCTCACTTCACAATTTTCAGGCTCATTTTTCTGAATTCTTGGCAAATTCAGAGTAGGTATTCATATGTTTGTATCTCAGTAATGTTATTCATTTGATAATTTTCTCAGTAAGCCCATCTTTTAATTGTATTCTCTCTTATTTCGATTCCTATGTTTGTTAAATGTTTCTCAAGTCAAACAAGGTTCATGTTTTCTCTAAATTGTTCATAACACTATTCTTGTAGGAGAACTTTTTTACGAAGGCGACCACGGATATGGATGTTTGCAGTCGTACTATGTACGAGTAAGTATTTTTCCATTCTTAAAGGTCCCTGTAGATCCTGCGAGCACTTCACAACATTAAATTCTTTACGGTAACCATACATAGCTGTAATTTTGAAGCTCGGTATTCATTTTACGCACCTCATCCGATGATTCTCTTTCCTAACTCATCTTTCGCAATGGAATAACGCAACATGCCCGAAAAATTTGATGGGCGCTCGCTATGTATCACAATGTATGACGTTTAGAACGTCTAGTGTACGCATATCATGGCTAAATTATCTTTTCTCATTTGATATTATGTCATATAATTTTACCTATATGTAGTGCTTGTTATTTTGTAGACGAACTCATTTCAGAAGCCTAATTTCCTAAATCTAGGTGTGCTCTTAGAGATAAGTTGAATTTTACATTTAAGATATTCATATGTAAATAGTGATCGAGGAATAATATATTTTTTGATCGTTAAATACCTATACGTAATGTTGTTATGGAGCTTTGCAACCCGCAAATTTTGGTCAAGTTCTTATAGGATCCATTGCAACTACAATTGAAAATCCGTCTTTAAGTCAAAGCAGATTATATCTTACTGCTTTTTTCTTGAGATTGACTTGTAGTTCAATTTTGATTTGGATTCCAGGGAATTTTAAGTATACGTGCTGTGGCTTTCACAACGATTTTTCGGTGCGTGGTTTGTGCAACTTATCACAGTTCCAAGAAGCATTCTGCAGGCAGAATGCATAAAAGAAGCTTGAATCATCTGGTTCTCTTTAGTTCAGAACAAGACAACTAAGGGTCCGTTATGGTTCACAACCAGCAGCGTTAGAATTGAGCTGAAAAGCGTGTGTGCCCAAAATTCAGGGCATATTGCTCGCATCCACAAAAGAGCAAGAAACGCATGGTTGCACTCTGATCTAAAATCTTCTAATCTCACTCTAGGAATTGCATTAACTCTCAAATCTATATTTAAAGCATTGTTATCGGTAGTCCTTTTCTTCAATTGTTGCCAATCATTCGATCGTTTTCGAATGTTGTCTGGAGTAGTTTACGATGGTACTTAAATTTGTTACTTAGAGTCACTTAGACGATAAAGCCGAAGTTTAATTCCGTATGAAAATTGAATGCACAGCCATTTGAACTTCGCTGCTGCCAGCGTAGAGCCAAATATGACATTAGGTGCTGCAAGTGACTTGCTATAAGAACGGACTTAAAATGTTAGGGTTATCACCGACAGCTAAACAACTGCTCCCATCATTATATCATTCCGTTTTCATTGATACAACGTTAGCAATCATATGTTCTATTCTAATTTGTGTAACTGTAAATATTTATATTAGGTGACAGAAAATTTATAAGTTTTATCGAATTTAAAAACGTAACCATGATGCTCTATGGTCTAGTGGTGAGCGTGATGGCCTCGCAGCCCAAAGGGCTAGGGTTCGAGCCTCGGCTCAATGGGGCTTTTCACGCGACTGCGGAGTTCATGTCCATCTGCATGTCCATGTCGTCAACTTCCCTTGGAAAAGGAAGTTTAAACCACACATTCCTCACATCCCCCACCACACCAGTAGTTGTAAAGCATTTAAAACCCAACGGTAAAACGTGTTGGAATAAATAAAGGTTCTCTACTCTCTCCGAAATGAGTGCAGCACCCTTCTTATGACGCTAAAGTTTGAAGTTTGTCAGGCAAAAGGTTAAGTTTTAATTTATACTTGCTAAAAATCGATAAAGTTCTTCTTAACTTCAACTTATTATAGAAAACGAGTTACTCTAGAAAGTTATTCATTTCCTTGCCTCAATATAGTAACAATGCGAGCCCTATGCCTGCCATAAGGCCGAGCGTGGCCCGCGTGACTGTAGCGGGGACTCTTCTGTCACATGTCCTGTATGACGAACGTGAGCAGGCGTAACTCTTGTGAGAGCTGCACCGGCTGAATAGCAATCATCAGCTTACTGTGTGTTTGACCATTCAAAAGTAGGTTTAACGGATGTTTCAGTAGCTTTCGTATTATGACTTTTTTACTATTTTATTGTGTGAATTCAGATTTTATAAATACTCACCGAATATCTAGTTTCACTGTCTTTACTTTTAATGTAGATAAGATGATGGTGTTTACTATAAATGATAGAGCTCAAATTTATCAGTGAATTACAGCTGTAAAGCTTAGACACACGACCTGCACTTGTGAAGGTATAATTTGTTTCTAAAACAAACTCCATTGAAATTACCTACTGCTCACTACCAAAGAGAGCAAAAATTTTTGACATGAAGCCGAAAAAACACTCTTCTAATGATAGCTTCATTTCATTTCAAAAACGTAACACTGGGAAAACAACGAGGATTCAAAATTTTTTGGTTTCATAGTCGAAGTAATAATTGTATAACTTTGATTGACTCACCATCAGATCTGTTCTTTTCAAGGAAAATTACCGCCGCTCTCGTGTTAACATGCATTCGTTCGCTGGGTCGTAATGGATGTTGTCACCTAGTGTCCGCCTAGAATCACTCACTTTTGTGCACGTCTATCAGAATCTACGTATGTGCTTCAATATGCTTGCGTGACCTATCATTTTTTTGTTGTCATGAGAAAACTACCTTTATTGCAGCAGAAGTGAACGTAAAGTTATTTAGAAGGAAGAAGCAAAAAAAATCTTAAAAATGTTTAGTTGGCATGTTTCGAGCCTTGAATTATTGGTTACAAAACATGCAAACTATATCTCATAATTTAATTTTGAACGTTAGCGCATTTGGCAAATAATATCAAATTTGGTGTACATTATCATCAGAAAAAATCTCACAATAATTGATTGATCTGGAGAAGATATTTTATACAGTCTATGGAGAATTGCTTCCCGCAATCTGATTTAAAGTAGGTCTAAAAAAACGATTGAGAATATCGAAACATCAATGAGAAAGGATGAAGAAACAAATGAAAAAAATTAATCATCATCATTTTTATCGAGATCACCAACCTACAACAAATTTTGAACCGTTACCATATTTTCAATTTGTCAATTTTGAAATTTTCATTCGAATATCAATCTTTGTTCCATCATCATTATTTATGTAGACACATTGTTATACTTCAAGGTAATAATAAATGACTAAAAAATCTACTAGCTTTATTCAACTCAATCGAGGAATCATGAGTAATCTCTGAAGTGTTCGCATTCTCGACTGTTGTGTACGTTCAACGTCCTACCCCGGGCTGTCTTCGAGTCGGCAAGCTAGTCCGGTAATTGCTATCTGCATGTCCATGTCGTCAATGGTGCTCGTTATCTGCTAGTTCACTTCAAAGGACTGTCGCAACATCCATTCTGCCTGATGTATCGGCCGCCCCGACCAGCGATAGCACAACTGGAACACTGGCTCCCACTGCCACCGTGCGGCGCAACATCCCAGGTCTGTCCCCCACGGAGCGGGTCAGGCACGGACGCTGACGGCCTTCCTCGGTCTCAGTGAAGAGCGGGAGTTTGAGTACCGGACTGCGACGAGTATTTCTACGTGCCCGTTATCTTGGCGAAATGAGTACAAAAGTATATACTCAAGCTTTTCGTTCTTGATATCTTATTTTCTGTGACCTCGATATCAAAAGCCGTATGACGTTCTTTCGGCGGCTCCAACTTTGGGACAAACTATCCTCAATTAAGAGGATATATTTAGAATATCGAGACCATTGAACAAAATGTAGTGAACTATGATGTCTTCACCGACTGTACATACTTCAGCAACGGAAGGAGATGTGTGATCGAATAATCGAAGTGTTTTCTCGTTTACTTCGTATTATTATTATTATTTTCTCACTGGATGGAGAAAGAGTTATCTATTATTGATGCACTCCAGTATCATTTAATTTTGAAAGCTATTGCTAATCACATTTTAGCATTTTATGATAAGCTCTTTCCCCATCAACGAAAATGGTGCATGAAATAAGCACTATATGAATAATTTCATCTATGCATTTGTTAAAAAAATCCGTATGGTAATCAATGTGATTTGTATGAACATTTAAACAGTATTTAGCATGCTGAATCTGCCTAATGATGGTCCGAGCAATTTACAGTTCTGAAATCAATGTATGTTTCGAATTAAATACTTTGTCTTCCGTAGGCGATGTGTAGGAGATCTGTAACTCTGGAGTCCGGCCGTCTCCGGGCTGCGCCAGGAAGCCATGGATGTCGGCGGCAGCTCAGTTTTGTGCATCCAAAGTTCGAGTTTCTCCCATTCATACATTGCTTCAGTATGACTGGCTTCTGAGATCTCATTTAAATTGAACGGCATTGCCTTTGAGCAAAATCCTCCGACTAGATTTCCTAAGACTTGCAGTTCAGCTGATGTAAAATAAGTACTGTAAACAGAATTTTTATGAAATCTGTATAAATGTGGAGCAAAATTGAAAGTATAGAAAAAATATCAATTGTATTACAATCATTTTTATAGTCAACCATCTATGATCAATTAACATTTTTGTGGTCATCCGTTAATTTATTTTATTTAAATGTGTTATTTGAGAAAACGTTATTAAACTTCCAATAATTATATTATCTTGGTTCATATATTTATACTTTCTCGTGCAGCACACTAGTTTAACGTCAATGGAGTATTGGTACGAGAATAAAGATTTACGTGAGTCTTATAAGGTCAAGAGTCTGGGAAATGGCTGTGGTCGAGAGAAAACAAAGTATGTTGAAGATGAGATGCATGAGCATAGACGCAGGGAGTTAGAATAAAAAATGTGGTGAGACGAAGGACAGGTGTGGTGAGAAAAGTATTGGATAAAGTAAGGATACTGTCATCAGCTGTTCATACGTCTGATAGATTACTGCTTGTGTAGCTTGGTCAGACAAAGACAGTGAACGATTTGTTAGCGGTTGAAAAGGTAATGAAGTGAGAATGTTCGGAAATGTGTTAGTACTTACAATGTGTGATTGCATGAAAATGTCGGCAAGATCGTAGCACCTACTATGAGCAATAGGCTGAGAATGAAGTGAAAGCTTATTAATAACAGGTATGGGGTTTGTTGAAAAAGTTATTCTTATACGGGCCAACTCAAAGGGGCTTCGTGTCACCGTTTACCCTTTTTCAGCGCATAAGAGCGCGAAAAAGAGGCTTCGTTTCCGTGATGGATCAAGAATAAACAAACGAGCGTTGCCGTGTTATGCGTAGTTTGCTCACAGGGTGGGCTAGCTCTCTCTGATCTAGGATGTAGTAAGATACACAAGAGGCCTTGGTTGCAACGGCTATGTAAAAGATTACCGTCTTCGTTAACCTCCTGCGCATTCCTCTTGTACACCGGATAAATGTGACATTTTATTCCTATGTTTATTTTATTTATTATTGTTGCCATCAATATCACAATTATCACCATCATTTAAAAATGTTATTTTTTATTTTTGCTTTCGAGTGCAGTTTACTAATCCTTAATCTGGACTTGTTTTAATTGGCTTATTAGACGTCTCAGGAACTTTAATAGATTTTTCCATCTCAGTATCAGAGTTTTGTAAAATACTTAATACTTCCCGAGTTGAACTAATTGTAACAGACAAATGAAAAATCCCAGCACCACGTTCTCCGCTTGACTTGTGACGGACATACTTGACGGCTATGTACTCATACGCTAAAATGAATTTCCATCATGTACATACATAACTTTTAAATCACAAGCTGCACTTTTTAAATATTAGATTCTTGAAGGTGTTCCTAGTTGCGTTGCTTGAACGACTTGTGCAATGTGGCTTCGGGTAAGACCTGTTAAAGTCAAGAGTTTTAATTTTACCCGAATAATTTATGAAAATTTATGTATCTTTCACTGGATATATAACTTGCTAGAATGTTAATAGACTAGAGTGATAGACATCACTCTATATGTATCACTATATAGGCATTTTTTCAATTTCACTCCACAGCCAATAATGGCAAAGATTAAAATCTGGTGAGCTAGATGACATCACTCTAGTCTATTTATCATACCGATGAACAGACCGATACATCAGGCAGAATAGAGTGATATTTGTCGATACAGGGTGTAAACGACAATTTTCGTCCAATAAAACTACAGATGAGAAGCTTATGCCCGTAATGACTTGCTCGTTACGCTTCCTGAAGAAGCAACTGGCGTTCACTGCGAGGCTTCTCTCGACTGATCGAAATTTTCATTGGAAGATCAACTCCAGGGATTGAATAGTGTTATGAGGTTGATTATTATATAGACATTGAAGATCAACTCAAGGGATTGAATAGTGTTGTGAGGTTGATCATTATGTAGACATTTGAAGATCAACTCCAGGGATTGAATAGTGTTGTGAGGTTGATCATTATATAGACATTTTCTCAATTTCACTCCACAGTCAATAATCGCAAAGGTTCAAATCTGGTGAGCTAGATGGCCAAACATTTTTAGGTACAAACTATGACAATTTTTCGTTGAGAAGGCTCTAGACTCTAGACTTTAGACAATCTCGGCCCCATGAGCGAAAGCTGAGTCTTGAACGAACGTTACTTGCTCTAAATAGTAATTCTTAATCCAGAGAAATATGACTGATCCTCAAAATTTGTATACTCAGTGGAATTTATTTTCAGTCCTGCTTCGATAAAATGATTTTGCCATCGCTTGTAACACCTCCAAGCATCCATGACGGATGTCAGATTTTTACTCTACGTGACTGGAGGAATTTCTGATGGGTTCAAAGCAATTATCCTCGAGTTTCTCTGATTTGCGATCTCATCGACAACGAATTTCTTTTCATTCACAAAGAAGTGAACAACTCCTCACGTGCCTTTAAATGCTTCAATGACAATGACTTTTTTTAATGGCCATCGAATATAGTGTATCGAGAATATTTTGACGTCTACTGCAGTAAAAGTTCACTTTGACGTCAAGTCTGACAGATACTCTAATTACAGAGACTACTTGGAAGATAGGAAACTTAACATGTGTAAAATATTCCTAATTTACCGTTTATACCCTCAACTAGTATTTAGCGAGTTTACAGTGTTTTGCGATTTGAGGTTACATCGACAAATATATGTGATTAGCAAAAAACGCAAGCAAATTATGTGAGGGTCCTGATACTATACAGTTCGTAATGTTTCTACAGTGCGACACTCAGGTCTAACTTTGCCCCCTGATTTGGATGGGCTCTCAAACGCAAGCCTCCCGGTATTCTTTGTTATCGGATCCGGATTCTTTCAACGTTGTCCGCGCATGCGATTGTTATCGTGCCTAATTCCGATGACTTTACGATAGCTCTTATTTTTTGCTCTCATTTGGGACGCTGGATAGTATAAAATTGTGCATTTTCTCTGTAAGGATATTGCCGCTGACTCACAAATCCTTTTATTCATTCTCAATTTGTCAAAAAACGTATAATAGTTTTAATTTCTTTTTTAATCACCCCCACTACTCATTAAATTTCTGAATCTGAAGTATAATTGGGGCATTCAGCGACCTAACGAACCAAATATAGCTCATGAATTCTCGCTGTACTTAAAGTTACGAACTGTGTCAAAACTCTTTTAATAAAGTTAGCTTCTAGCTAGTAGCAAAAGTTCCTCAAAGATATGATGCTAGTGAAACTCCAACTTGTAGCAAGGCCCTGCAAATCTTCTCATTAGGAGTGGACTCATAAAACGCTATCAGATGTGACGACCAACTGTACGCGACCATATCAAGAAGCTCTCCTCGGATTCTACTGGGAGGCTCGTTCTGGTCGTGTTCAGGTAGGGTGGATGGAACTATGGTAGTAAAAACATTTAACTAAAGTAAAATAAGATAGTATTGAATGTAAAAGCACGTTTATCTCAAGTTTTAAGGATTCACTTAGTTTAGGCACTTGCACTTTGTACGGTTTCTTGAAGTCACTGTTCAATCAAGTCCGCTGGATGAATCAAGTTAATTATGTCGTTCTATTTGCATCTATAATTTGGATTACTCTGTCATTGACCGGCTTTAAACTTGGTTGTTCTTGGTGAATCAGTTCTTACTAAAGCCCGCTTCGATTCCTTCGCTCAGGCTGCGCCCTTAATTTTCTTCCGTCTATTGCTCACGAATTTATTCGAATCCCACTTGTTTAAATTGGCTATTGTCTCTTAGAATTCTTTGGAGAAGCGACCAGCAATTTGCTCATGGATTGCTCGTGTGGCTACTGAGGAATGTCTCTGTCGTAGTGTCGCTTGCCTCTGAGTTGACGTTCTTCGCATATTAAAGGTCCGATGTCTTCCAGACGAATCTCTTGCTAACAATTGGAGCGATCCTGGCGTGTCTTCTCTCGCTGCTGTGCGGTCGGTCGCATTGTGTGTCGCGGCCAACTATTTCTCCGTGATTTGGGTCTACATTCTTTCGGTAGACATGAGCATGCTGTTCTGTTCTGAAACTTCGACTTTTGCCTATAAATTTGTTTTCTACTTAGTGTGAAATGACTAATGAATATTGTTTTATTATTTTGTTCAGATGAAATATCTGCATGTACTTGCTTTGAGAGACTGTTAGAGGTACAGTAAATTCGCGTGTAGTGAACTAGAATCAGATTCCACAGACGCGTTATCTGCATCATCTCCTGGAGTAATCGAGTGGTTAGGCATGTTGGCCCACGGACTGATGTGCTTCTTGTTTATTTGGTCGTCTTGAAATGGACACCGGAGGCAGCCAAGATGAGCTTTTTAAGCCTCTCCTGGACTTGCTACTGTAAAATGAGCCTAGCAGATGTCGCTTGTACTTAACTTTTATTTTGGAGATTCTCTAGCCAGGTTAAGTGCAAGTGAGTTGGTGTCCAATTACCTCCTAAGCAACGAAGACTTTTCCTGAGCATCTGTCTTCCCTACATTTTTAGTTTAGAACAAATTAATTCGGAAAGAATGGTATAAGTGCTGTGCACTAATAAACTACATTTGGTATATCATTCTCTCACGTAATGAATAAATGTGTGAGTGATGTATTATATATATGTATAAATATGTCAAAGAAGTTAATTCAGAGATAAACAGCGAGAAATACATATCCGTACATTGAATCCCGAAGGAGCGATTTGAAACTTCTGATAGTTCTTTAACGATTTAAAATGGGTTCTTTTGGATTTGAATTTTTTATAGTATTTTTAACAATTGAGCACCTAGTTTTCACTGATCATTTAGAGTTTGCTATGGGTTTTCCAGTCTGAGATGAAGGTAGCCTTAAGTTAGCGTCGATTACCCAAAATTCTTAGGCATTTGTTTATTACTTCCAATATGACGCAATGTGGCCCGAGGGTAGCAGTCGCTGTGTAACAATCGTTTCGTCAAATTCTGTTCAAGCTTAGCCGCAGTACAGCTTAATTATTTTTCCATGAGTTCATTATGAAAACTACTGCAGAGTTACGAGTTACAAAACGGTATTTCGTGCCAAAATATTTTCAATGAGCTTAAGTTTTCGATTTTGTTTGTCCCTTTGAGTATTGAAAACGAGTACAACTTTCATTATTAGAGGCAGGTGTGATTTCTGTAATTATACAAAGTTAAGAGTTATTTGAACAACATCTTTAAAAATAAGTCTACAAATAATTATTGGGGACAGAAGCGTCCATTCAAAAAATTAGCCATCTGCTACCTGTATGGTGTAGGACCTGCACGAGCCCGAATAATGGCGGCAATTCTGCGCAGCATTGAGTCTACGAGTGTCCTAATGTACGAGGCGGATACAAAAAATTCATGGAAAAGTACATTAATAAAACTCATATGAAAAGACTTTGATGTCAACGAGTAAGAAAGTTCTTGCACCAACGTGCTATAACGCGTTTTCACATGAACCTTTAAATGAATGTTACAACGCGGTGCCGTCATTTGCAAAACAGCAACCCGCAGGCAACGTGGCCTCTGCCAAATCGAGATAAGGATAAACATCAAATTCATGGTGAAGCTCGGGTGGAAGAACAGCCGAACCATTGACTCTTTGAAACAAGTTTAAAGTGACAATGCTCCAAAGAAATCAGCAACCTACAAATGAATTAATCGTTTCGGAAGTGAAAGAAATGAGACTGAAGATGATCTCCGCAGTGGCAAGCCATCCACGTCAGTTTCTTTGGAAAACTTTGATGTTGTACGCGACCTCGTTGAAAAAGATACGCGAATAACCAGTGAATCAGTGGCAGACACACGCAATATTTCAGTGGGTTCAGCACACAAAATTCTAGTTGACAGTTTGGGGCTAACCAAGCTCTCGCCAGATGGATTCCTAGGCTGGTGGGCCCATATCAGCGGGAAACAAAGGCAAATCCTTCCATGTAAATTTTGAACAAGTGGGATGAGAACCTTGAAACCTTTCTACAGAATATTGTAACCGGGAATAAAATATGGCTCTACCAGTACGATCCCGAGGACAAAACTCAATCGAAGCAGTGGCTGGCTAGGGTTGGAAGTAGGCCTGTCAAGGCAAAATCTGAGCGTTTATGAGGAAAGGTTATGGCCACTGTTTTCTGAGATGCAGAGGGATCTTGCTGGTTGACTCATGGAGAAGAAAACAATTACAGCTGCTTATTAAGGAGTCATTTCGAGATCATTGTTTTAGAAAATTGCAGGAAAGCGCCCAGTGAAGCTTCATCGACGCTTCCTTTAACACCACGATAAAGCGCGCACCCGCTCACGGCGCTAGGCAGACAAGAGCTGTGCTAAGCCAATTTCGATGGAAAATCATTCAAAATCCACGTTATGGCCTTCACTTAGCCCTATCCGACTTCCTTATATTTCCAAACCTAAAAAAGTCATTGAAAGGTACCCAGTTTCCATCAGCTGAAGCTGTAAAAAAGCTGCTTTTAAATGGTACAAATCGCACGACTCTCAGTTTTACACAGATGGACTTAATGGCTGGTATCACTGTTTGCAGCAGTGTACTGACCTAGATGGAGCATCCGTTGAAAAATAAACATAAAAAGTTTGACCGTTTTTTCTAACTGTTTTTTTCCACGAACTTTTTGAATTCCCCTCGATTTTAATAAGCCAATCTTGCATCGACTGATCTCGTATTACGGCCACACTACGTTGACGATCTTCTTGGCGTCTAACTTATCGTTGTAGGTATCCCCACAAATTTCATTGGGTTCATGTTTGGAAACTTCGCTGGCCAACCTGAATGCCTGTCATATCCTGAATGACTGTCAAGCAAATTAATGACATTTCTAACACGCAGAGCTGGGCAGCGCTACTTTGAAATGTAGCGGCCGCTACTGCTACCGCTACATGCTCTAAATGTAGCGGGCGCTACCGCTACCGCTACACCCACTAGATTGTAGCGCCGCTACCGCTACCGCTACATGTAGCGCGCTACTGCCCACCTCTGGCTAACAACTAACATGTTGACACTAGTAACAGGCTGAGGTTGACAACATTACACCGAAATCTTTCGTACAGTTTTATTCTGTAATTTATATTATGTATGTATCATGCTGGTTTTTAAATAATATTTAATACTATTAAGTAAAATCTAAAGGCTTTATCTAAAAATGTAGCGGTAGCGCTGTAGCGGCAAAACCTCGTATCGCTACTTAAATATGTAGCGGGCGCTACCGCTACCGCTACACCCACTAGATTGTAGCGCCGCTACCGCTACCGCTACTGAAAATGTAGCGGCCGCTACAAGTAACGCGCTACTGCCCACCTCTGCTAACACGATGCACTCGGCAGTTGTCATCTTGAAAGATAGGCAAAGCAACATGATGCCTGGATTATCTTCATTTAAATATTATGCAAAGGACAAAACTTTCTTATCTAGCAACTAAATACAACCTTGCTGGTTCACTTTGACGGATACCTCAACTAAAGAACCCACTTCTCCAACTCTGTGTATCACCCCTTGCACACAGGCTACGTTGATGGCTTGATGAGATCTTCGATGAACACGACGGCAGGCATCATTGCCGTAGACACAGAATCGTGCTTCATCTGATCACATGACACTTCTCCACTCCTCTACAGTCCAAAATTCGTGTATTATTTCCCAGTTTGAACGAGCGGTCTTGGGAACAGAAGTTGACAGCGGCCTTTTACGCTCCACTTTGCTCCATTTGTCAACTGTACGGTGTTCTGTGCATAAAGTTCGTTCAGAAACGGATGGAGGAGGGTCATAATTGACGTTTTTCAGTTGTTCCATCCGTGATGCAAAGCGATTCTGGTCATTAATGCAAGGACCCACGGCTGCGGTCCCTACCGGTTAGAATTTTTTCTCAATCACAATTTTGCCTTGAATTGGCGTCTGTACCGGATTGTTTCCAGTGTTAGTAGACTCGCACAACATTTCAGCGCGAAACACAAGCGAATTTCGCCACTTCCATCACTGGATGTCTCTTAGCCCGACCAAATGCTATAGCCCCTTTTTGTCATTCCGAGATGTCTTGCTCTCCTCTCATCTTGGTAGAGCAGCGAAGAAACGAGTCTATACCAGCTCTGAATGAACACTAATGCCTGTTCAATATTTGCGTATAACCTAGACTACGGTTACAGCTTTAAAAATCGATTGATAAAAGTAGTAAATAACTGGAGTTCGATAAACGATTGGGGATAAACGATAAACGATTTTTTATCCGGAGCTCTTATTTTTAGATTATTTGGCAGTCACTAACAAACACTCTCTTGTGTGTGTTATTGGAATGCAAGTGTCACGAGTTGTAATTCCTATTCATCCTACGAAAGTACAGTAGCATGCATCACGTATGACTTAGTTAAATGTTTAAAAAAACATTTCTTCTTCCGTAAAAGATTATTCTGTCTGTGGTACGTATACGTAAAATGTCTCTGAAAAGGTGTGAATTGTAAAACAAATTATATGCCTAAGTATACTTTTTTCTATTGCCGTACACATTTCGCGTATTTACTCTCGCTTGTGAACGGAACGTACGTTTTGACTTTATATGTGCTAAAAAATTGCGAGTTTCTTCTAGCTCATTGGTTGTTGAGTTTTTGTCCTGCAGAACAAGAGCTGGATTGATAATGCAGACCATGATGTGGTATCAACGTCAGGCGGAGAACACCCACAGTTCCCATAAGATACACCCTCGAATGCTGGTGGACGGTCCCGCCTAATACCCCTCATCATCTCTCTCTTAACCCTCATTTCAATTTGGCTGCTTGTTACTCCGGGCTTTTCATCTGTCAAAAATGTTGCTCGCCGTCCTCCAGCCCTCCCCTTTATTATCCTCACAACACAGGGGACACTGTGCCGCTCGTCTCGATCCTCATTGATTTACTGAGGGTATCTCGTTGGCGAGCGAAAAAGGCTTCGATCATTCGTTCAGCCCCTTTGAGCTCTTGAATTTTTCTTTCCGATGCATATTTTAAACTACCATACTCGTATAAGGTATTTTTACATCTAATAGGTTATATTTCTGTTCAACATTCTATTTCTATAAATGAATGTAACTTGTTATAAAATTTTCCTGTGAATTTTATGTCTGTGGTAAATTTTTGTAATGAACAGATTGTTGAATGCAATGTAAAGTGCTGTTACTCCTTGCAAACAGAGTTATTCGTAAAAACTAAGAGAAATTCACCGGCTTTGTGAAATATTTAGCACAGCTCACCACGGGGATGTCGCCTTTTCGCTATTTGTTGACATCACGATAGCTAAATTATTTCGCTAAATAACGAAAGCTTGAAGTGACACAACGTCGCCATTGCTGCTGCCGACGTATTTTTTTATCTATACAAGTGAAATTCTGGAGAAGAAAGTAATGGGCAATTCTTTTTCGGCTTAGAAAATTTATCTGACATGTTTCATGATAATATTTTTCATTTACGATAGGATTCTGCTTCCGTCGGTTCATTATGGCTTCTGGATGGCCAGTAAAGTCTTTTGTGCTCCATAGCCGCTCGGCGGCTCCGCCACCCTTCATTGTATCACTTACAGCGCTCCAGTGGCCCTCCCTCTCTTGACACACAACTTACCCTCTCTTTAACGAAAGAATTAACACCGCTCTGGAGGTCTGCTCTTCCCCTCCGCTCTGAATACATTACACACTTCTTGTTGAGCTGTTTGGCTTCCCACCAGCTCACCCACGGATCATGACGCGCCTGCGTTCCAGTGGTGTATGAATATGTGTAAATATGCTGAAAGAGATTGTTAAGCCTACAGACATCTGGTTTCCTATGAACTTTTTCCGTCATTAGTTGTCGGTTTTAACACATTGTATACTGCGTAGTGCCATTTTTCTTGCTAAAAACGATACCTAAATCAGGTGTTCCATGAGTCTTTTGGAGCCGTCGGAGCAGTGATTGGAAAATATCATTAATTTAAACAGAAAATAAGGTAATAATTTTTGGTCACTTGATAGTGCGTTAGATCCGCATTTAAAAGAAATATCTCCGTACATTCTCGTTATATATACAATATTTTCAAATGTGAAAAATTCAACAGATTTCAGCTAGAAAGGAATTGTGTCACTAGGAGAATAATGAACGGGAAGAGTTAGGAACAGAGTATGGCGGGGAGAAATATACAGGGTTTCTCACAAAAACGGAACCCACTCAATGGTGGTTTCCCGTATCGCTAATACCATCATGCATACAAATATCATAGGCATTTAATTCTGAACATTTACTGTATACCCCAAAATAGAGTTTAAAGATAGTATCTAATAGAAGGTCGAATCGTATCTTTTGGTCCATTTTATTTTTATTAAAAAATTAATTTCTTGACGTTACCCGCGTTATAATTGAGACTGATGTGTCTGGTGGCCGCAAAGTATCCGTCTACATAGGTAGGTAGGTGTACAACAGCTTCAAAAGGGTTAGAAGAAGCGTCAAATTTCAAGAAATAAAATTTTTAATAAAAATAAAATAGACGATAAGATACGATTTGACCTGCTGTAAGATACTATTTGTGAGCTGCATTTTAGGGTGTACAGTAAATGTTTTGAATTAATTGCTTATGATATTTTTCTGCATGATGGCATTGATGATTCGGAAAACCACTAATGAGTGGGTTCCGTTTTTTGTGAAACGCCCTGTAGGTGCGCAAATAGCAAAAAGCATTGAAGGCGAAAAGGTGACTTAGCACAGGAATTGAAGATCTAATTATTGATTGGTGTTTGGGAGGTAGATTGCAAAAATTTAAGGCTTCACTGAGTGCGCGTTAGAAGTACATAAATTTATATATTTTATTGATAAGTTCATTTATATACTCAAATGTTGAAAGAAATTGTTAGGATCTTTTTGATAAAATCTTAATATAGCAAACTTAAAGTATGTCTCGTTTGAAGAATGCTCTAAGCAAAGCTCGTATATGCTTCATTCATTCCAATGCACCTAGTTTGTGAATCCATCATTCGGGTGCTTGTTTTATGTACCTTCTCACATCCCTTTTCACAAGTTGGTTAATTTAAACTAAATTTGATTAGCAATACGACCAGTAGATTGGCTGGGTTATGAAATGATACCTCAGGCTAAATCAAAACAGCGTGGTGTAAAATGATTGAGAATGGTTATGTGCTATGATAAAATACAATAGGTAAATATCCTACATTAGGATACAGTATGGGAAAGCATAGTATATCAATGTAAACCGTATTGTGGAGTGACGCTTACATGCTACTGTGATGTTGATACTGTAAAACCTGTATGGTTATTTTTGTTGTAACTCGTTCATACAAGTCGGTGCTAGCGCGTCTTGTCCTGCGAGGCTCACGAAGAACTGCAGGCGTCAACAGGAGTAAAGGGCAACCGTCGCACCTCCAGACGTACCCAACGGGGTTGTGCTATAGGAAGTCCGATGCCACGTGGCTCCTTTGTGTTGTCATTCACTTCTCCTGGGCAGTCGTGTTGTGTATACATACGTAGCATGAGGTTGAGCTTTGGTTTGGTAAATCTTGAGTAAAAGCATATTCCCCATCCCGAGCCGCACTTCTTTTGGATGAATAATTCAAGTAGGCGTAGTTTCTACGCTAGACACTTCCGGCTTCTCGCGCCACCTTAGTCTCATTTCGTACACCATAATATTGGAAATTATGTGCATATACGCAGGCTGTCGTAGAAGCGCTATTGCATGAAGTCTAGTCAATGAAAAGTTTATTATTTCCTCAGTACATTATTTTAAAAATGGTTCTTTGGTATGCAGTGTAAGTTAGCTGAGGTTTTTAAATTATTTAAGCTTGTGAGTATTCTTCATATGTTCTCGCATGCGTTGATTTTTTTCATCGTACACTGTCTTCGTTGCACTACTCACGCAGTGAATACCGGACATGTCTAGCTGCCATGTAGTATGCATGGTGAACTTCTTTATGTGCTGTTCTGGAATTGAATAAGAAACTTCTTGAGGATGAGATAAACGGCAACGTTGCAAGTATTTATAGGAGCTCTATTCGAAATTTCAATACTCTTTGTACTGTAAAAATTAAATATTTTCACTTTATTCAAATAAATAGTCGGTCTAATATCGTTATTTTCCAATTGTATTTTTTCCAAAAGTGGTTAACCATAGATTCATAGGGTTCTTTCATAAAGCTATGAAAAAACCCGAAGCATTTATTCTTCAATATGTGAATCGCAATACCTATGTGCGACCATACTTCATTGACAGTCTTATTTACAAGCATGTATCGAGTAAAGATAAAAGTGGGTTTACGGCCCATCCTTCAAGAATTTTTTTACATGCTATACCGTACACCGCTACAAAAGGCAAATGCATGAACTGAAGAGGAAGTAGGTTAAAAGGCCCGTAAGAGATACGTAGCATAATGAACGATACATATCTGAGAGTTCTAGCTTTTGCACAAAAAAATTAGCGAGCCACTTTTGATCTAAAAATATTGAATTCAAAAGTGAGGAAAATATGGGTTCCTGGTAGACTGAGGTGTATGTGAGAAATGGGACGAGCGCTGCGTAGCATATGAAATTAAAGAGTGAATCTTAGATACCAAAAGTCGAGAGTTTAACCAGCTGTATGTAGTGATGCTTAGACATCGTTTAGATGGATCATGGCGTCTCTCAGCCTGAGTATAGGTGCAAGCCAGAGGAACTACCCCTGCCTGTAACGTAGTGTTAAATGAGCGGAGGATACTTGACTTTATGTTGCTCCATAAGTTCACCGTAATCGCTCATCAAAACCAACATTGAGCAAAACCTCCCTCTAAATAGGGCCATTGTTGAACAGACACATTTTTTTGACCGAGTCCTCCTTTGAATTGTATTCAGGGTAAAAACCGTGACAAGGTATTTAGTAAACGCTATTCATTTTATACTAAATAAATTTTCTTATATTTGGTTCATGCAAAAATAATGACCGATCTAACTGTCCGCGTTTGAAAATGTCATTTTAATGTAGTATCCTCAGAATATTTTCTTGATTAATGTTGGATACCCGATGATGTGCCTTTACATAATTTTCAACATGTTTCAGACAGAAAACATTATTGAAGCATAGAAGCTCTTAATTATGAAATATAACACAAAAAGACCATCACTTAATTTTCTTGCACGAGCTCAATTTTGGGCATAGCGCCTTCCAAACAGTTGTCAATATATGTACAGTAAACAAAGCCTGGTAGGAGGAGTCCTCAAGCGATCGGCCAATACGAAGATGGGTTCAGAAATTCCGTAATGGTGACGAGAGCATTGAAGATGAAGAGGGTAGACAACGGTCATGCTGGCTTGCCAAAGAACAACTGACAGAAATTGTAGAATAAATTTCACGCCAAAATCAGAGAACTATTTCCGACCTTTTATGTCATTACTGCGACAGTTCCCCGTCATAAGCAGAGGATGCCACTGGTGAAGGGGCGAGGCCCAATTCAGCTCCGTAGTGTATCGTTCCTACAATATACAAGAAACTCGAAGACTTAGGATACGACACTCTATTACAATGTCAATATTTTCCCGATCTTTCCCCCTCTGACTCCCAGTTTTTAAGCACTTAAACACTTTTTTGAACGGTAACTTACAGGTTCAAATCTGAGGTGTAATCGGCTTTCAAAGATTTTGTTATATTACAGCCAATAAATTATTTTTTCACCGACAGCAGAGATGCTTACATATTCATGGCTCATATTTTGACTAATTTAAACATTTTATTTTTCATTTTTTCGTAATAAATTATGCTTCACAAATCTGCCGTAATTTTTGTAACCACCTTATAGTTATTCGAGCTCATTTACCCTCCTTTTCCGGGTGTGGCCCATCGAAACGCAGTGATATGAGCGTACCCTTCCTTCTACTACAGAATCATTCTAAGAACTTTGTCAGTGCTTGGCGAGATCAAGTGACCGTCGTGCAAGATAAGTTGTCCTCTCGTTCGACGTATAATATTTTTCATCGTCGTGGGAGCTCTGATCGAGTTCGTATGCCCACTGTGCTCAGCTTGGCTTCATGGTAGCTTTTTGTAATTCTACAAGCGAGTGATCAAAGTTAACGAGCAAAGCTCATCGCATGATTATGTGGCTTGTGATTGCTGCTGCTTCTCAGAACTGAGCGCCAGCCCCGCATAATGTGTGCCTTAGTAGTCTCCTCACCGCGTCCCATTGGATTGTCGTACATCCATTGTTTAGGTTATAAGTAAGTTTGTAATTGCGTGTAATTATAATCGGTGCGAGTCAACTGGAGAGATTGTTGGGTGCGGAGATCTCAGTGGGTTTTACCTTGATGCCCTACGACGTTCTATGAATTGTTAAAAAGATGTACCTGAAAAAAATAGGGGTTGAAATTTTGACTGGACGCAACTCCTGAATTACTCCGTTGCCTAAGAAGCTATAAAAAGTGATCTTTATTGCTTCACGAAATCTTTGTGAAGGGCTCGAGAAACATCGAGTATACAGTAAACTTTTGTATATAAGAAAAGTAATCGTAGAGCATGGTGCTTGATGGTTACTATCCACTTTAATATATTTATTCCATGTTATTCTAATCGGTAGCATTTTTTCTAAATGAGTTTGTTGTAACACAGTATTTTTAGAATACGATCTATGGTCGGTATAAGATCTAATTCATTCATCGTTGATAAAAATAAGGACATATGGAATGCGCGTGGGATACTAAATGCTATATTATATACAAATATATATTTATATTCAGAAACACACTGAATTAAGATGTGAATATTTAATGAAGAAAGAGTTGTTGCTACCTCATGCGCTTTATTTTGCACCTATAAGAATTGCCTGCGTGGTGTGAATGAAGTGCGTGTCGTGTCACGTGTTCTTGAGAGGGACAAGAGGAGTGGTGCAGCTGGAGTGCTTGCATGCACTGCGCTATTTGCGTCGGACTCGCGGGCCCGACGCGAGTTACGGCCGATTGTGCGCTCGAGCAACCGGCCCGCCGCTATCTCGCCTCCTTGGTATGGGCGTCCGAGCAGCCCTAACAAGCCTGCAAATTCTCATCTAACAATTCTGTCACACGTGTACCAAGAATGAGAGTCCTGTTGCGGCCGCCTCTCACAATGCTAGAATAAACTGTTCAAGCTTCTATCTGGCTCTGAATCGAGTTGAGCACACGGACAAGTTAGGAAGGTTCCTTCTGATGCAACCAGCCTTTACATGCCTCTTGATTTCATTAGTAAATTTTATTCCCCACCTAATAATTATTCCTATGCTTTATCAATGAAAAGTTATTAACATGCTCTGAACCAGATGTGAAGCAAGGTTGTTCAATGAATAGATTGTCAGTTCCTCGAATTTTGCAAGTGATTATGAATTTAGACTTTCCTGCTTAAGTTTCAATAATTAATACTTGGAGAACAAACAAAGGGTCTTTTATAAGGGTATTTCACTTGAATTGGGTTACGCTTTTATGTTTCGTAGTTTGAACGCCTGCTCTCATCGTAATTATTTGCCATCTTTCTTCGTTCCGAGAAATGGTTTTCATTTGTTTCATTCAGTAAACACTTGAGTGATGCGTTATGGAGCAACTTAGAGCTAAATACCGCGTCTTTATTGTGAAGACATTCTATTGAAATTCGGCGTTTAATAAAACTACCTGTTGTTGTCGTCAAGAATTACTTTGATGATTCTAGCCAAACTTATTAATGATTTGAGTTCACGTTGTATTAACAATACGTCAATATCCAATCATTTGTTTATGCCTTGTAATAGCTCAAGCTCTTGATAGTTTTTGAAATATAATGCTGTGCATAAATTGTCCGGCATTATTTGTAGCAAGCATGACACGTTTTGAGGACTGGCTGTTATCATCTGTAGGTGTATGAAGAAGTCTAAAGAAGTCTAAATGTACGAACATCAAAGGGTTAATTTATTTTTGGAAGTTAGCATTGCTCTCCAACTGAAGAAGCCTGCGCATTATTTGGCGAGAGCCGTGCCGCTGTGCGTACTCGTGTGAGGCCATCGCGCTATGGCCGCCGTTTTGCTACGCTCCTTACTCTTAAACGACCGCAGAATCGATGTGTAGCCGTGAAATTTCCATACCATCTCAGAGAATACCAATGAACTGCCGTGCTACGGAGACTTTCAGAACTTCTTCGCCTGGGCAGACTCACACCTTGAGGTACTGTCTGCTCTTTCAAAGGATGAGCCATTCAGGAGCATCCTTTTTGTCTGCTCGTTACTGCGTTTATGTGTGGCAGAGCCTAGTTCGTGACTGGTGTGTTCCTGGACGTAACAGCGAGACCACCACCGAGACACTTTAACAATGAGTGTTTTCGATCAAATTAGCGCGGCGACGATAAAAAAATACCCCATTGAAATTTTCAACGAGTTACTCGAACCACACAGAAACAGTTTTTATGGAAGTAAATTTTTGTAAATGGAAGAGACTAGCTTGTCTGTTTTGGATTTGCGCGGCAAATATGAGACGATAGCAGGTACGTACTCTCATGTGATAATTATCTCCGATTAAAAATTAATAATTCCATATGTTGCACGAGCATGGTCACTTACGTAAATTTTTTGGTCATCTGATTTAATTTCAAATTTGATTTTCTAAGCCTCATGTCATGATGAAACGTAGGGATTCGTTTTGTTTTTCATGGTCCAATTCCCTGGGCTTTCTGAGATATTCAAGTTCAACGGCTCTGTCAGGAAATTCTGTGCATCTTGACTGATTTCCAGTGGTGAGAAAAAACTTCAGAAGTAACAAGCGTGAAGCCTCGGCCTCCGGATGATGATTTCAGCAGAAACCTATAACAATGGCCTCCTCAAATTGATTTGTGCGGAACAGTGCGAAACTGGTCCGCCCCACGCCTGCCTGGGAAGCGCCGCTATGCATCGTTTGCTCATGCAGCGTCGCTGCTCACCTCACGAGTTCTTTGAATTTACGTTCAGCCGCTCGTGAATTAGTTCATATCGTCGGACCTTGTTCACTGTTTGTTGGCGTCAGCTACCTCGTCACTTTAGTATTTCCACTTCTATGTAACTTAACTTATAAGGGTAACTTATAACTGTTGATGGCGATACATGTAAATTGAAATGATTCCATCGTCTTGCCCCCAATGTGTGAATAAACAAAAACTTATTTACTTGTGTGTTGGTTATAGCAGGTGCTAGGTGCTGAAAAAAAATTGTTAAATGAAAGCTTAAAATCTTTATTGATCATTCAACTTTGCATTTTATACAATACAATCTCAATTATTTTTTAAGAGACAAACCGCATACACATGTACTGTACGTTCCGAACCACAAAGAGATCAGGTGAAGGTTCGAGAGTGGGGTTATGGTGCCGGAACTGGCGAGGGACGGGAATTGCACGTCCCAGCAGAAGGGCAGCTCGTGCAACATGAAAGCAACTCCCCGAGCGACGGAAGGATTAGTGCCGTCCGCGCCAAATTGGGCTGCTGTGCAATCCTGCTGCCGCGCAACGCTCATTATTGGACCCTCGTCTTCTCTCGCTTCGTTATGTCGACTTCGACCGAGGGCGTGCTGGACCGCTGGTACATACTGCGTTGCAGAAAAGTGGTCTTCCTCCGCTTGGGTCACAGTTGTGCTGCTGACAAACTACCCGATTTCGCAGAATTACATTCTAAGCTACCCATGGCCTGCGCAAGTGAAGGTCCACCTGTGGAACCAAAGGCGCTGTACTACTCCAGACCTCACGTGTCACGCTCTACCTTGTAAAATGGTAACGTACTGGTAGGAGGAAAGCCGATCCGAGGTAGCGTTCACTGCAGCCTCTCTCATCAAAATTAAGGGTCGGTAACTTATCGAGAAAAGTTCACGATATTTTATTTCTATCTCCGTTAAAATTGAAACACGTGAAATCTTTTTCAAAACTAATGTCAATCTTCAGGATCGATATTTTTCATTGTTCGTAATTTCTTTTGTAATCGTAAGTTTGCTTATGAATGATAGTTAAACACAAAGTGGCTAGCACAAAATTGAACAAACTATTTGTTTCACGCAAGGCGTCGGGTCGAACCGGCTGTAAACGAAAACAAATATGTGACATTATTTAACCCATTTATGGAAAAACTTTGAGAAAATTGTTACACAGTATTTCTACCAATCAAAAATGGTCTTATATTTCAGTGTTAGTATTTTTCAACATGCTTTCCGTTTTGCTCACCACATGTCTACAGGTAGCAAACTCTGCGATTTACGAAGGCGCATCAATGAGCTGTTGAAAATATATGAATCAAAAGGTACTAAATTCTCTGAAAAATACAGGTTTCATTTACATTTTTTAGCCTCTTGGGTTCTTCGAACTTGGCCCGGATTTCCACAGTCGTGACGATTTCTATTTCTCATGAAAAGAACAATTTGATTTCATCTTGTATTTATCGGATGTGATTCAATTGTGCAGGTTTTTTCATTTCTGCTCGAAATGCTATTTCATGAAAATTTCTTATTCATTTGCGCTCTAGTATGGACGTGTTCAATCAGTTATCTTCCGGAATACTTTGAAGAATGTTAAATGAACGAATGATATTCGGCATTTACAAATTTGCGTGTGCATTAGTCGAGATACAATTCTTCAACAGCTTGTTATCTAGAAAATGTCCATTCATACAGCCTGAAAAATAAATAATGGGAAAATAAATAATACGTGAAAACAAAACGTTGTATTCAGATAAGGCACTTTAAGAATTTAAGACGAATTTTCTTCAATGAATGCCTTTTTTCTAAATTTTTTTAAAAAAGAAATTTTCGATTCTAAGAAAAAATTTAGTCGTTAATGATTGCTCTTCTTCTGCAACAAAGACAAGCTTTCTTGCCGGTAATTATGCAGATTGGTCCTCGCAAAGTCCACTGTCAAAGTTAACTTCGGTTTGGATGACATTAAGTGTATGAGGAATATCATGTGACCCGTTTCCATGAATGAATGACGAAGACGACGTGCCTTCTCACACGGAGGGTGACGGTGTTAGTTTGGTCTTTCAACAAACAACCTTTTGGCTCAACATTTTAGTTGAGCAATTCGTAATCAAGATTTAGCGGTGAATGTAAGAACCTTTTGAATGTTGCAATTATTTCGATGAACGAATTCATATTAGATAGAGAATAAAAATCTTAACCTTTGATGCAGAAGAATACCCGAAAATCTTATCGACTTGAGGTTTACTCAAGGTTCTTCGATTTCAATATATGTATTTGAAATCCTGAATAAGCGTTTCTTGGAAACGTGAGGCATGCAAGTGGTGTACTCGTGTGTCGGCCGTTACGAGTACTCTAGGTGAGGCTTGCAAAAGCGATCAAATAAGAAGTAAACACGTGCGTACATACCTGCGCGTCATAGTCGTGTTAGCTCGCATCGATCGCGTCGAGCCAAGCTTTTATAGTTTGTAGCATCATCCGACAACTCACAACGATTTGAATTGATATAATGTTAAGAATTGTTAGGCCGCAAAATTTATCTTCTTTAAAGGTTTCGACAATATTGCCGTATGGTAAAATAATACTGAAACGAGAAGTAAAGAAGTTCATAAACGAGTATGATTTCAATTCCAACGAGGAACTTACAAGTAAAATGAAATACCGCTTACTTCAGGTGTGAGAAAACGATGAGCCCATTATTATCAATTAGGCACTTAAATTCTGTTTTTATATGGGTTTAACGGTCTGAGAAGTGTTACTCAATAAAAAATTATTTCAATATCCGGTATTTTAAGCTATCCTATTTCAAGGCTCGCCTCCAGCACACTGCAGGCCCACGTTACTCGAATGCAACAAAGCGCTTGAATACTCTGATTTTGAGCTTCAGGTATCAGGTGTCTTTTTCTTGCATCCTACTGGTTATTCTTGTGCAGCTGTTGGCTTACGCTACCTGTTTTATAATTCGAGGTTGGAAATTTTCACAATAGCTCTCAGAGAGGTGCGTGCTTTGAAGTATTCGCTCACAATTGTCCTCGCTGATATTTTACATTCATCTTTGCAACGTATGGCAGCTTCACAAAAGAGGCATACCGTACCCCAGTTCCATGGGATATTTTTAGCACCCGTCTCCGCAAACGTGAATGCAAGTATGAATTAGAAAATGGCTACACAGGCACAAATATTTTTTAACGTAAGTCCCTGAATTTCTTTCACTAGTGAGCTTTCCTTTTATTCCCTTTCTGCATGGCGTTTTGCATATCCTAAAATTTGATATTTGCTTCGAGTGTAGGCTTTTTTGGCTTCGCATAACTATTGTATTTCTAAACAAAATACATTGTCAAATAGTCTCTTTGAACTGAAGATATCACTTAATCCCAAGTGTTTCGGTGAGCGAGTCCGTGCGACCGCAATTCGATATACGTGTCATTGTTCAAACCATTCAAATTGAGTGTATTGGTAAGTTCAACACTCATACTCAAATTTAAATTGCAGTGTATAGTTGATATTACTTAACAGATGAGATTTCAGACAATGCCTTTAGTTGGTATAAAGTGCGTGCAGTTCCTGCCGAGTCCAGCATGCGAGTGAGCGAGATGAAATTTGATGGACGGAAGCGAGCCTACACGCTGCTCTTGAACTGATTACTGCCAGTTAAAGGATTACAACTATCACATTATCATAGGTTTTCAACAGCTTGTAAGAGTAAAAAATGAATTATTCTTATTGACCATGACTCGGTTTCTGTGCTTTATTTTTTTCAACATATTGACACTCCTCTAGTAAGAATACCCTGTTCCAATTTAGTGCACTGGCTTTATTGCTCCATGTCTCCGTTTATTTTTAACACATCTCATATGGGTTAAAACACAAGTACCGTTTGTTTGTCTAGTTTTCAACTTTTGTTCAGTTTTTCAGCATGAAAAATACTGGTCTTTGCAGCGCCTATTTGCTCGGCAACAACCCATGCAGGGACATCAGAAACTGAAATTGACGTACCGGCTGTGGACACCTTCACAATAAATCAAAAGTATCGTATTAGTCATAAATTTCAGATTTTATATTCATGGAATACAAATTAGAATTATTACATGAATGTCAACGGTTGTTCTGTAGGTTAGTATATTACCGCTTTCGCTACCATTATTCAAAGATTTTATATCACCCTTTCTGTGTCGCTGTGAGGACAGGTCCAAATATAGCATGCTTCATTAAAAAAAATTCATTTATTTCTGACCTTAAAACAATTAAATGAACCTTTAGTCTTTGGAACATCTCCAACTAGTCTCTGCGCCAGATCTCTCTCCCGCCCATCCCTCTAAAGAGCGGAGTAACAAGCTTCACAAAAGGCTTTGTTGATGTTATGACAACATCATTGGCGTTTTGATACATGCCAGCCCTCTCGCCTTTGTGGACCATTGAAAGGTGGCGGTGTAACGCCTTATTAATCAATCATGAATTAGCTGGCGTCAGGTTTCACTGGAGGGCGATGGTTCCGAGCACCGTGAGGGTGTCGGCTGGTGGTGGACATGTGTTGCAGTGGCTGCTCTTGACGGTGCTTGTAGGATTCCTTGCGTTCTTCCGAAGTAACTGATCACGGCGCCCGCTGAGGGTGACCTGAAGATCGACTTCACCGTCTCTTGAAGCATATTGAAGTTAGAAGATGGGATAAAAGCCCTAACTCGAATTTTCAAGAATTTTGTTCGTGATGTTGAATGTACCCATTGAATGTCCTATGGATTGTTAACCGAGAACTTCACATCTTCACTAGTAAATTTATAATTAGTCATATATTTTTTGTACCAAATGTTAAGTTAATTTTTCAACAGCAAACATTCATAACCATTCTCGAAAGCGTAAAAGTTCGCTGAGCTTTCTGGACCATGCTTGCCACATGAATTTACAGATATAATCCAATCAATTGGTGAAACGAATTTCTCATAAATCATTCTCATACTTCGTTGAAAAAAAGACGCTTCGCAAAGATCTCTCACCAAACAATTTCTGTTCATAGTCGTTAAAAATAATGAATGAAAGCTGACCGGTACTGTATAACGTTATTCTGAGACGCACAATATATATTGTGATCAAGAGAAATACTCCAAATATAGAGTTTGTTATGTTGAACAGGGTGTAAAAGTGGGAAGGTGCTTTTTCCGCACCTTCGAGGAGAATCTTGACTTAAAGATATCAGTAAAAATTTTAAGCAGAGGTTAAAAGTTGGAGTGAGTAGAACTACTGAAAGGGAAATTAAAAAAACTCGATTCTCAAAAAAAGTTTCACTGGCAAAAACATGACTGAATTGAAGGATTGGCATTTCCCATTTGCAGTATAATAAATGGATAACATTAGAGTTACACACTTTCATATCCATCATAAATTATTTTCATATGTTCAAGTCTCATTCTTCAACTAAATTGTAATTAACATTTGTGTTATATTACGGCAATGTTTAAAGATACAGACCAAAATAAATAACGTTTGTGACACTACCAATATCAAAAGATTGATACCAGAACTCACTTACTAAAATGCTTAAGATGGGACATGATGTCCTAATGAAATCACGTAAAACTTCCTTTGTCGTGAGCAAATAAAGGTAAAGGTTTGCTGGTAAGGTTCCATTTTGGTGCATTGCAATATTTTCATCATCTTCATAGTTATTTTACTCGTAAAACTCATATCGTGCCCTCATCATCAATAGATATATGTAATATGTCACTTATTAGATTTTTTGTTTGGAAATATTGCATGTACAGATTTACTATTTCATGAGCTGGAATTTTGCGCAAAGACTCTTTATGTTACATATAATGTTGTTACTAGTTAATTAAAGTTCCAGCTACTTGAACCGAGTAATCTTTTTCTTTAGCAGAAATGCATTTTATTTAAAATATTTGCAAGAAAAAAAAATGTACTGTGCAAAGCCAAATTTCTCGGGATGTAAGGAATATTTGACTTTCTTTTTCAATTTTCATAAGATAAATAAGATATTTCATAGTCATTCAAGACAGCCAAAAAGTAGTGGCGAGACCACTCAATGAGCACTGCTAGCA
>VOMN01107049.1:0-14115 GCA_014899125.1 Orchestia grillus | reverse complement strand
GACTTCCCATACGTGTATTATGGTTACCTCAACATTCATGATCTGCATAACAGCTTTTGTGACAATTTGTGGATTCGGTTTTATAATTCTTAAATGGTTCATGTTATCCTTTATTAAGATTAAATATTTGCTCGATGATTATACGTTACTTATCACTGACTCAAGCCGCTTTAAATTGTCTCACTATGCGCCTCTTAATAAACTTTGGAAATAACATGAACTAGACCTTAAATTCACTCGAATTTTTAGTGTAATTTGTGCATCATTTGTAATTTGTGCATCTGTCTTACAAACATCGCTTCTAAAATGCCAAAGAACTAACAGCTTGATTTGATACATCTTACCTGTTGTGAAAATCACTACAATTTCAACTGTATGTAAGTAAGAGCGTGTGCTGTGGTCTCAAACAGTGAGAAGATGTGCGTTGCGACTCGTAATTTCACGTTCACATCATCAGTAGATAGGAATGTACTGATGATGTGAACGTGAAATCTCACTCAGACCACAGCACACGTACATACACAGTTACATACTTTTGAAACTGTACTGATTTTCACAAACAGGTAAGATGTGACAAATCAAGTTGTTAGTTTTTTTTAGGCTAGGGATAATGAACAGTAGGTTTGCACTGGCTTTCATTTTCAGAAATTGTACATTTAGGTAATCTCGCGAATACATTATCTCCTAAATCTGATCAGTCTTGCCCCCTCTAGTTGTGAGAGTGCACTTCGCAGGTCACTTTCTGCACAGTGTTGCAAAAAATTAGAAGCCCATTTTGACCTTATTATGTTTTATAAGCTATTAGAGCTACAGGTCATCTAAAAACTCGGTTTTATGAAGCATTAGAGCTATAGGTTTTCTAAAAACTCGATTTTATACGTTTCCTTGTTCTATTTTTTTATTTAACATGGCTTCAACATAACTGTAAAATTTGCTGCAAATCAAGAAAAGGGAAAAAGGGGCGTGTGCGAGGAAGTACAATGTATTTTACAAATCTGAACTACGTCATATTTATCGAAATAGATTTAATAGAATATGGTGGATTCAGGATAGCGCTCAAGCACATAGAAGTCGTGCAGTGCGAGAATTGCTACAGAATATTTCCACAGACCGCATTGTTGCACCGAATCGTCTAATTGAATGGCCACTGACTTCACCAAACTGAGCACCTTGGGATTTTTTCCTGTGGAAACATCTCTTGAGCAAAGTGTACTTTTCCCTTCCCAAAGATATGTGATTTACGAGAGAGTATTAAAAATGAAGTTAATTTACTGAAAAGAAATCAGGTTTTGGTTAAAAATTTATTACAGGAGCGCGAAGAAGACTGCAGGTATGGGTAGTAAAAATTAAGGAAATTAACCTCCCTCCTTTGAAATTAGAGTTTCGTTTCCAAAAAAAATTACTCTTAAAAAACTGTGTTTTCAGAAAATGTCTAGCACTATCAGTGTGTGAAAGATACTAATTTGAAAATGGGTTTCATTTTTCTGCCCAACCATGTATAGAAAGTTAAAAATCTGAGTAGATGTTTCTGCATCAGAAATGCCTGCATGTGTGTTTTGTATTAAAAGTTCAAACTTGCTTTAGCCTATAAGACTTTTTTCAGTGTAATTCCAAAGGTCTGATCGAGCAGTCCATCTGTGGAGCGCATTGAGGGCAGCTACTGATGAGGTTTACGGCCGTTCTCCGTCTCGTAGAGAAGGCTAATCGATACTGAATTTGAATATCTCTAGACAGGGCGGGCCCTTGAGTTTCTTAACCTTTCAAAGACATTTGATAGTATATCGTTGCACAACGTTTGGATTTCAGACCGCCTCTTATAAACTGAAGTGGACTTGTAGACCAGCCAAAAAATTCGTTAGTCAAAATGCTTGAGGTATTACCGTTGTGAATCATCCAACCGTGTTAATGTTTAATGTCTACTATTATACGTTTTGTGGACGTACGGACGGTTTCAAGATCGGATTATGCAGAAAAAAGTATTCAGGGTCACGCCATGAGGTGTCGTGAATTCCAGGTTTCATGTGTCAGCTCCATGTCATTTAAGGGCACTGCACAATATCAGTCAATGTCTGAAGACGGCATCGGAAGACACCCACATTCATCGTGCGAAGGGCCCTTTACGAGGCGCAAGTGAGGCCCCGTACGTGGTCGTTAATATCGCTAAACTAAATTTTTCTAACAAACGGTAGTATTTAGTGAAGTAAGGCAGGTATAGAGAAGTCAACGAGAAGTCCAATCCTGCAAAATGAGAACATTGCATAGACGGTGTACATATACCTGTGAAGTGTGAAACTTTGATATATATTTGCTTCTAGAGATGGAGAGAACGCTCACCATACAGAAATTTCGTGGCATTTAACCCAATTACGCTAAGTATTGAAGATGTCAAATAAACTTAAAAATACATCGACGTAGACGATGCACTCACGTAAGCAGATTATCCAATTCAAAAGATGTAAGAATAAAGATACTTTGTATCGATTGCTTATCAAAAAAACAATCGGCGCCTGCCTTCACTTTATGCGCTTCGTATCCCAGTGCCGTACGAGGTGATCACAAGAGACGCTCGCCTGAGAGATTTTTTCGGAGTGTGATAATACCACAAGGACTTTGTGTGCGTCCGTGGCCACTGTGGCTTGATGGCAGTGTAGATGACGCTAGTGCTTTGTGTGCGTGATATCAATATTGCTATGTATATCACGACGATAACTATTGACTGATAACCGTGAAACTCTGTCAACGATAACTGTTGATTGATAACACCGAAATAATATCAATACTGCTATATTCGCGTCAAAAATAAGGGTCCTATTGTCATTCGCGTCCTATTGTAATTCCTTTATGTGGGATTTGTCGCACGTCTTGGTCAACAAGAACCACGTGTCTCATAGAGCGGTTCTGTAATCGCTGAGGCCTTGCCTGAGAGCTCTACGCAATGCTGCAATCCGTAGCTGCTGAGAATTTATTGTAGCTATTCATTGCCATCTGACCGAAAAATTATGCGAGTGTAATGACCGCGGCACAGTTCTTTGAGAAATGATGTGCCATTGCTCTCCAAAAGAAATACTGTTTCATCTCATCCCTCGTGGCGTCTGAATTACGAAATACTTCAAAATGTCATAGCTGTTGTTTAGATTTTGAAAAAGATGTCGAGAAATAAATGTGTGAGTGAAGCGTGAAAACTCGTGGCATTATCTTTGTTTCAAAACCAGGTTCTGCTTGAAGTGAACATTTCAGTCTTAAGAAATCAAAAAGAACGTGATGTCGCCCCTGCTTATTGCCCCAGGCAGCGAGTTCCAGGATTGCTTGCTTCCGTAGAAGCAACAGTGAATTGAAGAACGGGGTTTGTGAAAGGGACTTTTTTGAAGGAAATGAAATGTTAAATAAGTTCGTGTTGGACTTCACTTTTTCATAGCACCTGTCCGCGTGCTTGTCGATTACTCCCATTGAAGCTCTTACAGCGATGCCCTGCCACCCAGACGTAGACCCTGCGTGACGTCACACCAACGTACATGTGGACGCACGCTGTGAATCAAGGAAATCAAGGATGAGCGCATAAACACTGGCAGCGAATCGTCGTACCGAAAAAAGGACTTGATTGTGTTATAACTAACCAATACGAGATAAAATTTACCTGTAGAAATATGTTTTCAAATTTTGGAAATAGATGACTAGACGACGCTTCGGAAAAAGGATCGATAAATAGATTGAGTAGTGCCAAAAAATTCCTGGAAATTATATTCGACGTGGCCGTCCTCTTCATATTTTCTTGACAACGCCAGCACAATAATGCTAACACACCAATCAATGGACGTAAAACAAGTCGAGTCTCTGGGGCCACAGGCCTCGGCCGATGCTGCCACCTAATACAAAGCAAAGCATACAAAATTTCCCGCCGCCTGAATTGGAAATGGCTCTCGCTGCACTGTGCCGCTGTACAGAATTTTTTGAGCCTATTGCGATGAAACTCGTCGAGGTGATGTGCTGGAACAAATATTTTATCAAAACAAAGAAAGAGGAAATTGTTCGTGCTCTCGGGAGCCCACCGTCGGATTATACTCTGAAAAATGTGGAATGGTTACGGTGGTGAAAAATTACGTGAAATACTTACATAGTACATAAGGAATTCGTGCGTAATGAACGCCTTCTTCGAAATCGGTAACGCTGTTTTAATTTAAATTACATGGTCAACGAAAAAACTGAAAATTGAATATTCAAGTTTGAAGCCCCACATGATTGCGTATGTTACTCTCATTTGCTAATTTGAAGCGAATGATGTGCAAAATATTTTTATGAATATGAGAGGAGTTACAATCCTATTTGCTGCTCGCAATACTTGAAATTTTTTAATATCCTACACATATTCCTTGAAAAACTTCGAACCCTCTCAAAGCTGCTCACCATGCACCATGCTTTCTCGGAAAAATTAATTTCATTATAATGGTTGATATGAGTACTAAGGTTGACGTGACGGTTGGATGTAGTATTAGGGTTGACGTGACGGTTGGTTGTGGTATAAGGGCTGAGGCGGTAATAGCTATGTTGGACACACAACAAAGCTGCAATAATATAGTTGAGCTGTTGACGTAATAGTGCTACAAAGCCCGTGAGGCGGAACAGGACTTACCTCGCGAGCGTCGCCCTTCAGTATCTTAATTGGTTTTCAGGAGCTGTCCAGGCAATTTAGGCTGTGTTATCTGGCTCTACTTCCTAATGCCGCGAATGTCGCGCAGTGAGGACGTCATAACAGGGCTGCGCAGTGAGGACGTCATAACAGGGCTGCGCAGTGCACACCGGTCAAGCCTATCTGCGCAAGATTGTGAGAAGAATTGGAGTTTCAACCGAACGAGTGATCGTTTTATTTTCTACTTTATTTCGATTTTAGAGTGTTAGAGTATACTACCGTGAGATGAACATTTTCAATACACTGTTCAGGGAAACTTTTTGTTTAGTGTATTCAGTGTACCTAATACGATTAATGACGTAGTAATCTTTGTGTAACAGAGCGTTCAGGAGCAAGATACGTTTGCATCCAGAACCAGTATTGCTTAGTCTGCGTGGATACTTACACGAATCTCCGCGTTTTGCATCATAAAATTTACGAAGCAATAAACCTCTGTTTTTAGGTTCACGGCCACGGGGCTGGACCCACTTGTGAGCTGCGGGAGCGCCTTCGTTTTGCAGTCACGTAATTTTCCAAAAGCTCGCATGTTCTTTGTAGATATACATGCAAGCTGAAAGCACGTAAACTTAAGCAAAAGTAGTAAAGTCTAAGTTACGCTCAACATAACAAATCTCTGAAGAAGGTTCTTCGGACGTAGGACAGTATCGCGAAGTATAAATTTTTACTGTATCAGATCTTAAAATTTCGCCCCTCCCCAGGCAGTCGTACGGGGTGCGCTCTATAGCAGAACATCAAATTGCTTCTAACACGATTTCATCCGAAGCGTTTGTGACATTGACTACTCTCATGCCCGTATGGAAGTTGGATAACTCTCCTGCCCGTATGGAAGTTGGATAACTCACATGCCCGTATGGAAGTTGGATAACTCTCATGCCCGTGTGGAAGTTGGACAACTCTCATGCCCGTATGGAAGTTGGATAACTCTCATGTCCGTATGGAAGTTGGATCAGTCGTGCGGTGTCTCGGATGACCAATCTGCAATGCCCACTAGCGAGGCTCTCTTATTATTTAACCACGTAAACTTTGATGTATTTTGTCCTCAAAATTTCACCTCATCTGGAAAGTAGCACAAACCTTATAACGCACTAAGCGTTGGAATAAAGAGATAGAAATCATGATGGAACACTTTACAAGTTAACAGCTGACTCTGTTAATTTTAATTTAAGGTTGGTGAGAATTCGACTGAAAGAAGCTAATTAACCCAGAACACAGGGTATAAGCAAAATTGCTTTTCAAATTTACTTTTCGAAAAGTAATTACAAAAATGTAGTTTTTTAGGATGAATTTTGATTGAAATAAATATTGCTCAATTTAAAAAAATTGCGAATTACGAAACTGATTAATATTTTCATGTATAAACTTTAAAGTTTATACAGTTATAGGTGGCCCAGAAAGAACTGACCCATTGGTGAGTCATTGGTGGGCCATTTGTGGGCCATTGGGGGGCCATTTGTGGGCCATTGAGGGGCCATTTGTGGGCCATTGGTGGGCCATTGATGAGTCAGAAGGACATCAAACTATATCGTATCCTATTGAATATGGCGTCGTAATTAAAAGGGCCAGTTACTTCTGAGCTACCCTGTAGTACACCTACACAGATGTCATTCATTGAATTGATTAAATTCGTAAGCATCTCTGAGGGTGTCAGGTCCCAACATTCCTAATGGGCGCACGACAACATGTTTTGTTTTCGAAAGTCTCGCATTGACATAAACCTTCCTTGCTGATGTACTCCAGATATTCTCGATGGGATTCAGATCAAAGGACTTCGTGGGCCAACTCAAAGCAGCAGTGTTGTGGTCTATGAGCCAATTAGTTGTCGGTTTTCCAGGGTAAATTGCAGCGTTCTCTTGCTGGAACACCGCGTTATTCTAGTGATGATTGGGCGAGAAGGGGCGAAGACTTCTTTTTAAGACAATATACGAACATAGTTCAACGCGTTCAACCTTTCTTTCACTTTCACCCAACTCGCCTTCCGTTCGATGAAATTTTTTTCCCAGATCATCAGAGATCCTCCTTCAACAGACCGCTTGCTGGAGACGTTTTCCTCCTTTCTAGGGTAGAACTGAAAACCTTCAGGTTCATCCAAAAAGAATTTTTTGATCTAAAAAATAGTTTTCGACCAATCTGCACTGTTTCACTGCACTTTATTCCACGCCCTCTCAGCTTGTCTTTTCTTGCGTATCTTTGTCAGTGCTGGTGTTCTCTTTCTCCTCTTATACACAAAGTTTTCTGACGAGTTTAAAATTTGCTGCTTTTTTCTGGGTGTTACGTATGTTTAAATCTAAGGACGTTTGAAGGCTTTTGGAGTTTTTCCCTGGAGGAAAGCTGCACGTAGCAGCCTTCCAAGACTGGTCAATGTTGGTTTTCGTGGACGTATAGTCGATTTCTTGGGCTTATATGGTTCTGGATTTTGTAAGTAGTTGCATATAACTTTTCAAGAGTTATTAATCTTCCTAGAAATTTCCCAATAAGAACATTCTTTGCCGATGAAGGCGTTTATTTGGCTAATTTCCTTTTCTATCTTGGCACTATTTCTAATAACACATAACTTACTTTACTTAGTGCATTATTTACTTCACGTAGTGCAATATTTACTTCACGTAGTACGTTATTTACTTCACGTAGTGCATTATTTATTTTACGCTGTGCAATATTTACTTTACGTAGTGCATTATTTACTTCACGTAGTGCAATATTTACTGTACTTCACGTAGTACATTATTTACCTCACGTAGTGCATTATTTATTTTACGATGTGCAATATTTACTTTCCTTAGTGCATTATTTACTTTCCGTAGTGCATTATTTACTTTACGTAGTACAATATTTATTTCACGTAGTGCAGTATTTACTTTACGTAGTGCAATATTTACTTTACGTAGTACAATATTTACTTCATGTATTGCAATATTTGCTTTACGTAGTGCAATATTTACTTTACGTAATACACTATTTACTTCATGTAGTGCAATATCTACTTTACGTTGTGCAATATTTACATAACGTTGTACAATATTTACTTCATGTAGTGCAATATTTACATTACGTAGTACAATTTTTACTTCTTGTAGTGCAATATTTACTTTACGTAGTGCAATATTTACTCCATGTAGTGCAATATTTACTTTACGTAGTGCAATAATTACTCCATGTAGTGCAATATTTACTTTACGTAGTGCAACATTTACTTTACGCGGTGCAATATGCTCTTCGCTCTCACGCAAACCTCGGATTATCTTATTCTGTCACCGTTAAAAGAATTAGGTATTTCTAATTTCGTTTAATAGTAACGGAAGAGCTGTCAATGTTTCATCCGTTGTCACTCATTTTTTTAATTATTTGGCTACCTCGCGTTCGAACGCTTTTACCTATTGACATTTCACGTCGCGGGCCCGCACTGCAAATCAAAGCTATCATTAATGATTCTCTATCATTAAAGCTATCATTATATTCTTGAAGTGTTTCGCATTAAATTCGTATGGGGCATAATAGATATGCGAGTATGCTTAAATTCGTATGAATTTAAGAAATATCTGTTTCAAAAACTGTCATTAATTCTAATGAGCTCGTAAGCCAGTCACGATGTAATGCCTCGTTGAATTTTTACTCGGTCGATCTTTGAACGATCGATATTCGGTCAATTCAATGCCCATGTACAAAATCAAGACACAGCCGGGACGTTATGTGCTGAAAAAAGATTATACTATTACTTTGTCCTAGGTTGTAAAATATGCATGTACCGTGAAGACACTGCTGAAAGTTTTTATAAGTAAAATAGATTCCTGAATGTCCATTCCCTGGAAAGAGTTCCTGTTCACCTCAGGTGTTCCGTCGGTTTCCCAAAACTGCGTAATTCTACCTGGTAAAAGAGTCCGCTTCTGCAATGCTAATTGTTCAAACGTTGCCTGCGCCCCACCTCCCCACAGTCGTTGGCAACGAAGGAAAATCTCGAGATTATGGTAAAAAAAGTGCTGGAAACAAATGTGGAAAAACTGAAAGATGATATAAAGTTTCAGAATTAGGAAGGTCGGACTTTGCATTTGTCACATTTTGCAAGACCATTCTGGTATTTTTGACGACTAAAGATGCATTCACTTCTTGGGTAAAAGTTGAATTTGTTTCATAAAGTGAAACTGAAAAATATTTAAATGAGCTTATATTTTTCTGATAATGAATATTTTTTATACCCTGGGACGTACTATCATAATGAAAAACTAGCTGCTATTTCATATATACTACAATCCTTTTTTAACACCTACCTATAACACCCGTGGTTGTATTAGCCTAAAAAACAGCGCGCATTAATTTATTCAACAACTTTCTAAACACAAACAAGTTGTAGCGTTCTAATTTGAACCGTTTCATGTAAAGCGCATCTTTTCCTGCAATTTGAAACTTGAATAAAAACTTGTTTCATGAGAAGCACGTTTTTTCCTGCAATTGGAAATTGGAATGAAAATTTGTTTCATATTAAGCGCGTCTTTTCCTGCAATTGGAAACTTGAATGAAAACTTGTTTCATAGCAAGCGCGTCTTTTTTTGCAATTGGGAACTTGAATGGAAACTTGTTTCATATTGAGCGCGTCTTTTCCTGCAATTGGAAACTTGAATGGAAACTTGTTTCATAGCAAGCGCGTCTTTTCCTGCAATTGGAAACTTGAATGAAAACTTGTTTCATAGCAAGCGCGTCTTTTCCAGCAATTGGAAACTTAAGTGCAAACTTGTTTCATAGCAAGCGCGTCTTTTCCAGCAATTGGAAACTTGTATTCCTCACGGTGCAGAGAGAGGCTGACCGAAGGCATCCCAAACTCGTACCAGAAGCGTCTACAGTCGCATTGTGTTGCGGTTGCAAGGGCGATTCTCACACTTCGTAGAGCTCAGAACTCATCGTTTTCACATGCTTAGAAACGTGCGGTCACGCTAGTCGCGCCGCTAGAGTTGGTGGCACATCATTGCCTCTGGGAGAAAACGAACTAAAACTGAAAAATTGTAAAGTAAGTCGAGGGAAGAGCTTCACCGTCCACTTTTTATAATAGATTCCTACGAACTGTTAGAACCAATGTTTTCCTAATTTCCCTATATTAATATTACCCGTCAGAGGAACTCAAAAGACGCAGTGAGATCCTCTAACGAGAAGTGGCGCGCTGTTGTTCCTCAGAGCGACTCACACTCACTGGCACTCTACACAGCGTTCTGATTCATTATGTTACGTAGTTTCTTACAGTATTTTGTTCTACGTACGTGTATATGTATATATATATATGTATACTTGGAAGTAATTTTATTCTAAATTGTTAGCTTCATAACCTTTGATGCTATTCCAGAATTATTATTCGCAATTGAGTGTTGAAGTGTAAAAAACTTACCAGTCTTATTGGCCTGCGTATGTATATTCTAATATAACGTTTACTTTGGTTATGATAGAGAAGAGAAAAAATGTATTCTGTATTTTATCGATAGAATTACATATCTTTGATGGGATTCTTCAGTTTGGTAATGGAATTAAGGATTCTTCACTTAGTGGTTTTACCAACTTTTGGCGCAAAAGATGTTCCAAAAACATTCTTGTTGTTAGAATGAGGAGTTTCGGAAGCCTATAGCGTTATTCTACGAATTTCACTTGCAGATAACTTTCGTAAATATACTCTTTATGGCGCGTTTCTGCATGTTGTACAAGAAAACAAATGATTTGATACTTCGGAAATATGTTTGATGTTTTTTATATTTTTAGAGTTGACATACCAGTTCCAAGCATGGAAATAATTTTAACACAATCTTTATCTGCCACATTAGATTTATTGCCCATTTTGAGACATTATGGTCATTTTGTATGAGCTAACGGAACATTTGAAACACCAAAATTTCACAAACTTTAAGGAAATGACAATTAAGAGCAAAATTATTTCCTCGAACAAACAATATCGGTAAAACGAATTATTCTTTATATGATTCAAACGTTAGAATGCAATATTTTCCGAAATATGAATGAGCAAGTCATTTAAACGTTTGCATAATGAAGTAGAAGCTGGGCACTGTTCGTACAAGAAACTGAAATCAACTGAGTCAATGACAAGTAAGTATCGCTTTTACGCCACGATATCAGGAAAAGTGTTTACTTGCAGTGCCTGTTTGTCAGACACTTCGTGTAGGTATTGGGTGGTATTAATGTCCAACTGTATTGGTGTTAGATAGAATTGGTGTTTGACGGTATTGGGGTCTGACAGCATTGACTTCTGACAGTATTCGTTTTTGACGGTATTTGTGTCTGACGGTATTGGAATTAAATGGTATTGGTATTTGACGGTATTGGTATCTAACGGTATTGATATTAGATGGTAATGGTGTTTGACGGTATAGGTATCTAACGGTATTGATATTAGATGGTATTGGTATCTAACGGTATTGATGCCTGACACCGCTGTCAGAAGAAGTAGGACTCAGGCAGACGCCCAAGAGTGGGCTACTGAGCTCGTTCCTGTTGCCTTATCCTAGTTGATTGGTTGAATTTTTTGTTGGGCCCTTGAAATGCGTAAATTTTACTCAATTTTCGTGGTATAATTGGCCAACGCCCGACTTCATTTCTTCAGCTCAGGCTTAAAGTTTTCTTATGAACTCAGCTCAGCTTGCGCTCTTCTTCATTCTGAAAGTTCTGCTATGCTTATCTCAGGATCCCTCTCAGAGTTCACCAAACATGCATAGCGCAATATTGTCATACTTTCAGACGTCGGCACCGCAGTGCCGAACTCGACCACGGAAGCGTAGCGTAAATCCAGCAAACGGAGCGCGGAAGCACCCGACCTGCACAATTAGACGCCTCCGCGAGCAGCGAAGATTTGAGAAGCTCTTGGAAAATTCTCAAAAAATGAGAAAAATATCGCGCCTGCTCAGAAATTTACTGTTTTTTGACAGCAAGGTTTATATCATGTCGCGCGTAGCTTTTCCTTTTAAAAAAATATGAAGCGTCGCTTGGGTATTCATAGATTTGTGGTAGAAAAGAGTTTTGAGAAGTACGCTTTCTGAAAAAAAAAACAATTACAGAGTGAGCGTAAGAGAGAGAGTAAGAGAGTGCATATCGCTCAATTCTTTTTTCAACCGTCATGTTTACTCTTTGGTTACTGGAGTTATTCAATGAATTTTCGCTCTAAACGACCGTCCATGAAGGAACAACCCAGCAGCAGTGTAATGGGACACGAAACTCACCTTTTTCATTCAGTAGAAAGTTTTGTGGAATTCAGTAGGTACGTATGCGTGTTGCCTGGGCTAAATCTATTCTAGAAATCCGTTAAATACCTTTAAATATTGTTCAATATAAATATTCAAAACCAACAAAGACATTTTTAAATAGTATTGATATATTAATAATTGACAAATAATTGATTAAGTAAAACGTCACCGTCTCTTCCTTAATTTTTGAGAATCCATTGGCCGCCTCACGAGACCCCTCCCCCCCCCCGCCCCACCGGGCTAGACACGTGGTCTCACTGCAGCACCAGGCCTTCGATCCCTCTCCGTGACTCCGCACGTCTACAGCTTGCCACACAGCACAACCTGCGAACGGATGATACAGTTTTTCAGCTTCGAGTATGGCCAATCTAAGAACCTTGAAAATGGATCGAACCCTCTAGCCAAGTTCTCGGTCAAGAGTTGTATTGCTCCATTTTTTCCACGCCCGCCACCTGCAACCAAATCGTTAAAAACACAATTTTATTACTTCACAAACATAACATTGCTTAATTTATTGCTTAATTGCGTCATTGCGACGCTTTCACCGCTTGTGATCTCATGTCAGCGAAGTGCTGAAGAAGGCTGTTGTCCTTTGCAGTTTGATGAAGGCTGTTGTCCTCTGCAAGTTGATGTAGGCTGTTGTCCTCTGCAGTTTGATGAAGGCTGTTGTCCTCTGCAAGTTGATGAAGGCTGTTGTCCTCTGCAAGTTGACGATCCTGGAGCCGAGGAGGCCTATCGAGTTGTAAATTCGACCGTCGAACAACCACCCTGAAGTCAGCCCGCGATCGAGGCAGGCTGGCGTCAACGAGCGTGCATGGATAAGAGCGACAGGTGCAGCGACAGCTGAGACGTACGTAAGAAACTTACGTTTGTTTCAAGTACGATGAGTTAGCCTGCACAAAACTCACTCTTTAGATGAACGAGTTCATAGCACGAATTGGTTGCACGGTGGAAATGAATAATTTTACCTTCGAAATTGTTAGCCTCTTAATAATGCTACCCTCAGAATTGTACACAGTAGCGCAAAATTCCATTTATCATAGTAGCCTTTTTGTCACGATCGATCTCATGTTGTTTTCTCGTCACTATATGTAAATCTTTCAGAACGAAGATTGGTGCCTTTGGATTCCTTAAATGCTATGTTTCTGTTGAAGATGAGTCTATGCCGCGCCAATTTTCTCCTCATTTGCACAAATTGGCCCAATTCTCATATGTCTGTCCGACAGGCACATTAGTCTCTAATTTTCACTCAGCTAGAACCATTCATTACGTGTTCTGTCTCAACGCTTGGGTGCGCCTTAATTATGGGCATGTTTCACAGCTATATATTCCGAGTACTCGTATATACTCGAGTTAAATCCCTGCGCACTACGAGATAAATTTGGCTAAACCTCGCCTCCCAACAGTTCTCCTGCAGCACCTTTTGTATCGTTCAGTAGATATGTGGCACCAGGGTATCGTTCTGCCACATATCTACTGTTCTGATTGTAGTGAATTCTCCCACCACGCTCTCTTATTCCTCCTTCACCAATTACTCGAAGCACTTTTGACTTCTGTTGAACGCTCGGATCGAGTATATTAACTGCCGTTTTCGAGGTCCTATAATTACAATGAAGATCAACGATTCGAACTTGTTTGCTCGATGGCCCTCGCTGATGGCTTTTCGGTTTTGATGAGGTAATTTGAATGCAGCTCTTAACGTGACAAGAACCGTGATGGCAGATGAATCTGTGGATGTACAAAGTGAGCCAGAATTTAAAGACAATTTTTAAATATACACGCACTCCATCGAATATGTCAAAAATGTTCGGTGTGTTCTATCATGAGGTGAATGTTGAGAATAAGGATATTGTAGTATTACTCGAATGTCTGCTTCTTTTGAATGAAATAAAATGGATAATTCAAACGGTTCAAAAAGTTGCGAGCACCGTCCGTAAAATGGTCGCAGAGAATTACAGCTCCAAGAGAGCTCCTAACTTCTCAATATTAAGTCCAGCTGGTACCTCGCACGCCCCAGGAAATATTTCGAAATAAACAGGAAAGTTTAAATAGAAGTGGGCTATAAATTAGAATAAATATACTTCGATATTTATTTAAAACACTTTTTTTTGATAGGTGAAATACATTTTGCTGTTCAAAGAAGGTAAAATAAGTCATTTAGAAATCTATTACTTCCAATATATTTTTGTTTACGTATGGTATAAC
>VOMN01107042.1:0-22590 GCA_014899125.1 Orchestia grillus | reverse complement strand
GCTGGTGGTGGTGGTGGCGGCGGCGGTGCTGGTGGCCGTGGAGAAGAAGGAGGTGGTGCTGCGTGCAGTGCAGACCGGGGGACTCAGTACCCCAGGGGTGACGCTGCGTGCGCTGCTCACTGTAACACACGTGCCCCCGTCAATGCTCAGGCATGCCTTCACAACTCAAGTTGCTAGCAACACTCGGTGCGAATGTTGGAGGTGTACCGTCAGCAACAGTAAACGGGGGCTCTTCCCTAATGTGAAGTATCTGACAACCTCAAATTGAAGAGCTTGTGACAGCTGCGATTCGTTAATGTTTAACAGCACTGTGAATATTCAAGAGAGTCAGTGTTGACTATTTATACTGCAATGCTTTACAAAACTGGATGTCAGTCTGTAAATAAATTCTGCTGTAGGTGTACCTCTACCACGTGCTGCCCGTAAGTGAATATATGCAGAACATTAAATGGTTGTATCGTTGCAGAAGGTTACGTATTTAGTTTGTGGTACGAATGCACGCCGTACATAGATATATAATGCACATCATACAAGAATATATGGTGACAATGTGCATTTCTCAATACAAAAGTAGCAAATAACGTAGTAACATGCAACACACGTAACAAATAAGAATAAGCGTGGTTTAACAAATGGGATTCTGAACTAACGATCTAGAAATATGCTTCATGCTGTTCACTAATAGTTTTGTGATTTTGAAATTGAAGGTATTTTTCTGAATTTCATATTATCATAATAGTTTGCATGAGTGATTAAAGAAGATACTATTTTAAGAATATGAATAAATCATACGAAAAAGGCGCCAATACGAGCTACAAATGGGAAGTTACATTCAGTGTCGCTACCCATCGCAATCTTTACTTGTCTATAACACCTCTTCACTGAGTTTTCATTCACACCAAATTTGTGCATTGTACAATATTCTGATCCCAGCCCTTGATCTTAACAACATTTCACTTGCATCAGCAGCCAAAGCAAGGCACCCTGAAAAAACAACAGATCCAACTCATTCACACCAACACCCACTCCAGCAAGTTCAGGATCCTTCATAAAAACGTCAACTCGGACTCACCCCTACGCATAACTAACCAAACATTCCTTTAACAACAACGGCCGCATTCTAATAACGGCGCACCATGTCGTAGCTTTGAATAAATCTTCTTAATTACCTTATTGTTCGTACACAAAGACAATCATCTAAACAAGTTTGCGTTCAATTGCGACGAAAGAAAAACCCAATCATGTCAATGGTTTAGCGTCAATTAACAGTAAAGATTAAACTCAATGTGTAATATATAAAAAATATAAATGCGTATCATCATAGGTTTTACCCAGTAAGTTGTCTAAAAGTCTATCATTCTTTTAGTTACTCAATTAACAAACAACAGTACGAAAATATTAGCAGTGCTGAAACGTTAGCTACCTCTCTAATGCAGAACAGGATTAAGTGTTATGAACCTTATTGCGACCGGACGACCGAAGTAAAAAGAAAAGAATATATATATACAAAAAGAGAGCAAGTCATTTAGTAGTATCCACAAAATTCATCTGAACTAACTACAACGAAGGTATCGCCAACGTCGCCTTCAAGGAGCTACGCCTCCCGCGTTCCTCTACTTGAGCCCACGAGGCGTACAGCTTCCCTCGGAGAACTTACGCGTTTAATCGAAGTTTTAGCGACCAAAGCATTCATTCTTAAAGCCCGTTAATGCTCGTAATCTGGGGTAATGTATGTACAATGTACTATCTGTATAATTGGGAAATATTCTTTCTTACTGTTATGATTTACGTAGCAATCTATATTTTGTACATTGAAATTCGGAATTATCAGACATGGCGGTCATTGGTGCACTCCACGCATCTCCCGAGACGCAGGTCATACGCGTTCACCAGCTCATGATGCGCCCTGTAAAAGGGCAAGTCAGCGACCGAGGGCACTATTATTCGAGGGTCTATCGTGCGAGACAGTGTACAGCCTTCGGATATAAGAATATCGCCTTACCAACTTTCAACATATGTCACTCAGAAACCCCCACCTTCGTCAACGGAGGCGTTAAATATTAGAAGACGGCCTCATTAATATTCAACATTGAAAAATCATCAACGTCGAGCAAAGAAAACATTAAATAGTGACCGTGCCTACTTGTAACTTCTTCGAAAATATCCTTCACCAGCGAAGACGCTCGCCACAACGAGACCGTCTTGTCAATATTCAACATCTCCGAAAACGCCAAGAGAAACATCGACGGCTGTGTTCTGCCCGACGCTTACAACCGCTCCTAAGGTGAACCTGCGTCCCACCAGCCTTCTGAGACCCGGGTCACCACACGAGCGCTGAGCCTTCAGAGATCAAGCTACGCATTCGCTAACATTCAGACAATCACTAGATTCCGGCGTGAATATAGAAATTATATTTCATTGACTGCTAGGAACCTATCTGCATCTGCGCATCTACATAAGTTGAGTACCTTGGTTCACATGTGGTCTTTTGTATTTCCCAGTTAGTCGCGTCTCAGAGTAGCGTAGGAATCAAATACGTTAATTATATCTTGATCCCGTAAAAAGATTGAATCTCGTTAGCATTTCACGTGTTTTAGAAACTTAGCTATCTCGATGCGAATCCTAGGATCGTGCGATTGAATAGATTTAGAGTTTAAACCTTTAAGGGCGTTACTCAAGTCATCTTACAACGACTATGTGGTGCTGACCGACACGTTTTAAATGGTGTAAAGTCAGGAACTTTAGTCTGAAGTATAATACAGAAACTTCCCATCGACTCATATCCTCGTGTACGTAGAAACAGTGTAAGGCGTTGAAAAGCCTCATCTCATTAGAGTTCCTTATTAACGAGACCTAATTATTAATTCATCAAAATTTGGCATCAGATGATTTATATATCAATTAATCAATAATTGGATTCCCTTCGTAAAACCTTACCTTAAAAATGACCGCTCGAGCCACCTTGCTAAACAGCAGTTATAAAAAAATATAACGCTACCAAATTCTTTAATGATAAGCAATTAACGGACTAAACATCAATCTACATCCACCACATCCCCATCACGACTAAGTTAAGATGAATGAAAGAAAACGAACCATGCAGGAATGACAAACAACTAATATTTCCCTACTTGTGATGAGATCTCATAAATAATTTAAAAGATGTGTCAATTAGCATCTCACATTTCTACTCTACTTTTAATTTGAATAAGTTCTCGCGGTAGACGTGCTGAGTGCGGCCTAGAAGAAGAGCTAATGAGCCACTTCAGGGTGACCGACAGAGGCAGCTAATAGAGGGGGCTCATTACGCAGTCTGCCTCACGCTCGCTGCTGGGCTCCCTCACTGGCACTTCTCTCGAGTTCAAGGGACACGCACATGTTCAGTTGGAACCTCTCAAATTATGAGGTAATCATTGGTTATCACGCCGTAAGTCGGTCAAATTATAAGGTAATCATTGGTTATCGCGCCGTAAGTCGGTCAAATTATAAAGTAATCATTAATTACCGCGCCGTAAGTCGGCGTTGTTTATAAATACTATCATAATCAGGTCAACACTCAATGGCCGATCCAACCTTGATGCTATGCCACCTTCAGTATCAACACTAAGTGCGTTCCGAGTCAACAAGCGGTATTCAAAAATAGGCATTGTGAATTCGCAAATTACATCTTGAAGTGGAAGGAATAAAGTGCTTGATTATAATACACAGTGTTAACACGCTACTTGCTATTACAGGTAATAATAGCAAGTACTATAATACTATAGGTATAGTATTATAGGTGCTTAGATTAACCTCCATGTGCAGTTAGACATAGACAAGATCTCTGTGAACGAGTGCAGACAGTCAAAACTCAAAAGCGATTAGTCCTTGATCCATGACAAGGGGGTCGAGAAATCTTGAAGCAAAGTAAGATCGGAAGCCGAATCATTGTAAATGTAATAACCATGCATTGTGGCTTTAAAAAATGAAAAATTGTTCATGCAGCGCAAAAAGAGAAGGAATGATTTTCCAATCAATTCTGCTGAAAGTAGAATTACTGAAAGCCATCAAACGCGCGGGAAAACGCGAAACTAAGTCAGGATACTTCGCGTTAAAAATACAGCAGACTCACCAGGCCCCGAAGGATGGCGCTCTTTTTTGAGCAGCTTGGTGTCGACAAAATTGAAGGGCTCTCTTTTTGCGGTAGCGAGAGGAAGAGATGTGGGCGACGCTGCTGCCACGCTTGTTGACACGGCCGAGACAGCGAGTCCAGAAGATGATGGCAGCGGAGGTACGGGCAGCTGACTCGCAGCCCAACTCAAAAACGCTTGGCGGTGTTCGTTCTCAGACATCGAGGAAATTGCGGTGGAGCCGGGTATGTTTGGGGTCGGTATGGTGGTTTCAGTCTTACATCGCGATGTGGAAAGCTTGCTGGGCGACTGGTTGCGCTTGTGAAGCTGCTGCAGGTACTCAAACTGCTGCTGCAACTGCAACGCATGAAGTTGCTGTTGGAAATCCAGGGCACCTGAGGGTTTTGAACCAACTGATGAAACGCTATCAGTTCTCTGGCGGACTTCCTTGGGAGTTTCGAGCGACAGTTTTCGCTCGCGCTGATAGTATTCTTTCTCCTTGACAGACCTCTGGGCCTTAAAAGGCGCGTTCTGATCAAAGGTAAACTTGGACGAGACGTCTTTGGTCGTTCGACTGCTGTTGCTAAGAACATGAGTCTCGGTAGTGAACGAGCGCGGTACGGTGCGCTCCAGATGCTGGTATGGTGGGTAGGTGACGCCTGCGTCTCGGTGGTTGTTGAGACCATACAAGTCGCGGACGTTGGCCGTCGAGACATGAGGGCTACTCTCCACCTTAGTTCTCGCATACGAAGAAACTGGCGACGCTACATTAACCGGCGACGACAGCGAGCGCAGTACATTATTCGATGAAGCTTCAGGCAATGATGGTTGCTTGGCAACCTTTCCAGCTTTTGGAGATGAACATTGTCGGTATGATTCTTCCGCTGCCGAACGAGGAAGAAGTTGGCTTAGGTGATACAATGAAGATCTTTGACTCTCAGAAACTGCAGTTTTCTCCCGCTCTTTCGGAGGACTTGAGAGTAGAGATGCCGGTTTAACTTTGAGGTATTCTTTCGGAGTAGTATTTGCAGCTTTCACGAACACTTCTTGACAACTGGACTGTTTCGTCACAGGTTTGCTCTGAACGGTAGCCGAAACAGATTTACTAGAGGAAGATCGAGGAGATATAACATTGGAATTTGATTTTGCGTAGTAAGTCGACGACTTTACGCTTGGGATAGGAACCGAATTGGAATTTAGATCGCGACCGTTTACGTAAGACTTCAGCTCTTCGCAGTGTGTCCCCCCGGACAAGGCGACCAAGAGGTTGAAGAACTGGTCGTAGTTGGCGCAACCGCTTCTCTCAAGCAGTCTTGCTTGACTTTCAGCATCAAACCTATGCTCCGCGAAGTAGTTTGACAAAGTCTCATTCATACCCACGCCGAGTGACAAATGGAGACGTAAAAGAACACGATTGCTTCTGAGACAAAAGATTTATTGCAGATCTTGAGTTCAGTATTGGAAATCAAACTTCCAAGAGTGTAAGCCACATATTCATTCTTTTGGCTTCTAAAGACACTCAAGGATAGCACATGGATAAGCTATTGAAGAAACTTTCTTAATTAAAAATTTCCCAGACGATGGAATGAACAGTGCGACAGCACGACCATATACACGACATATTGCATCCAAATCCTACGTTAAAACACATCACGAGTGAATGCATCAGAAGTAAGCAGGAGATCGAGGTGGCGATTCAGGCGGGTACGATGGTTGTGTTTCAGAGGATTTCGAGGGAAGTTGAAGGCCGAAAGCAATCTTGGTTTCCTTCCTTACGGGCAGCACCTGCGAACAAATATACAACATGAAAACACAGTTTAGGCATGAAAATTTAATACAAGTACATTGACTCATGAAAAACGTCAAAGAATTAGCCGTTTTGCTGACCAAACAAATGGTATTTTGAAAAGTAATTGTCATAAAAATTAACATTTATCGATGATACACAGGGCTTTTGAAGTACAATTTCCATAACAAAAAGGAGAGTAAGGCTCATTTTGAGAAACTGTGATGAAAGGGACGAAAGTGAGGCAGGCTGAACATATCATACTTGGTCGTATACGCCTAAAAAATATTAACCTATGAGTGTGTCGAGTGGTAATTAGCCCCTATGTCAGCTTCAAGGATTGTAGGATTATCATTTTTGGCCGTTTGCAGCTTTTAAAAATATTTAAATGCGTAAGAAAAACTTGTACAAGATAATGAGTCGCCCCATCGAAACATTTATAGACAGAATTTTAATTTCCGCTAAAAATGTTTACGTTTTCAAAGAACTCATAGCAAACACAACGAACTCCGACACATTGTTTTCCACATATATAAAAGTTATTCCTCACAAAAACATGGACATGATCCTGAAAAAATGTGGCAACACAAACTTATCACCCACACCCAAGCCATCACACATGTTGGCATCAGTTCAGAACAATAACAACGCTGTAGAAGCTCAAGGGTTGAAAGTAAAGCAAGCACCAACACGCATGGCCGGTCATTGAAACAATTCAGGTCACAGAACGGCAGAGTTTCGCAAAAAAAAACATACTATAAAAATAAGGCAATGAGATTCATAAGTCCGCGCGATGTACGCTCAAGTACCCACAATAGCGAATAGCCAGAATGATGTGAGAACGATGCAGAGGTAAAACATAAATGCAATTATCTTAATAAATCACACATGCAGTCGGAATCCTTTGTTCAGCTTACAATTATACGTAACGCGATCATTCCTTGTGTCAAAATTCGTGGCGCAACAACCGTTTTCGTGAATGCATGCATTGGATCTCTCATGAATGTGGAGATAACTGCTGATCAAACGAGGCAGCTTCCATCGAATGCCTCATTATGAAATCCAAGTATGAAAACCATGTGTAGTAGAAACAGTCCGTACACGTTTTCAAGTAATATTTTTCGAAAGTTTAGTTCCCTGCGTAGATTTAGAAAAAAAAACGCAGCTTACAGAAGGTAACAGGTGCAACAAATTTACTTGCGAACAATACTTTGGATATTAAATATAAATTTTGAGGCACAAGGTAACGTCAACAAAGCAACAGCATTAAACAGCAGTGTTGGGCTATAAAAAACTGCAGTAATCTTGTTGTCTCACAGGAAGGCAGAAGTTTGTTTTCAAGAATCTATAAGTCAATCTCACGGCGGCGCAGCAATTCAATTGGACCAACGGAACACACCAACACACGATGTGACAACATCTTCCGTCAAGTGCACTATTTATATTCTTTTACGGTTAATTTTTCATAGAGGTCATAAACCTTCTTCAATATTTTTTTCGAAGAATTTTAGCACTGTAAAGTTTTATAAGATTTCTCGGGGGTATTCAACGAATGACTGAAATGGGCTTCACATTCTACAACATTCAAAACATTTGCAACAATATTAACTTGCATTTTACCGCTAAGATCTCAGGCAATAATTATTTTCTCACTTATCTTAGTTTTTGGTTTTGACTCCTCTTTTGTGGGAAATTTTGTAACCCCTCGAAGCGCGTCACTTCACTTCTACTCGATTTCATTCAAACTCATAAAAGGAGCCCCTAAACAGGAAAAATATCAGACCAGAACAGTTAATTTGCGATCTTTAATCCGTAAATAATAACTTTATGCCTGGTTCTAAATCTTCCACGCACCATATATGCAGTGCAGTGAACGAGGAAATAAAACATCTCGAATTTTCGAATTTTATTCCTTCTCTTTCCGTGGGCTCACTGCTTGCCGATCCACTTGAAGAAGTTTTTACCGTGGAAAATTGCGCATCGTAGGTGAACAACAGGATTTGAATTAAATTTTGAAAATTAAAGCGGTACTCAGGGCACGCCGTCTCGCCTGGTGAAAAAGTATGAACCAAACGAGCTTTAGAGATGACGCTGCGCTTTATATAGCTTGCCCTTGCAGCCATATTGTTTCTGATGCACTGTTTTCTTCAGTATCTTACACACAGTTATTTACTATTCTTCGGCCTAGGGGTGGCATGAAAAGCTTTCATCTTTCATGTACTCTATACCGAATTTTTGTAAATATTTAAACGTGCGTATTTTAATGATTACTACACTTGACACGCCATGTTTATTTTAACAATATTCTTTTGGTGCATGCTAACAATTGATCTGAGGTTAGATTTTTCATTTCAAAGCTCTTCAAGTTGGTATCGTAATCAGCACCTGCGCCTCCTCCCCCCATTTCTTACTTTTTCACAATTTCATAAACATCGAAATTTAAGAAACTAGAAAACAGTTATCAAATTTTTTAACAATAAAAAACTAATTTCTCATGACCATTATATGTATAAACCAAAAGAAATATCCGCTCTTTTCAGGTTTCTGTTTAGATTTGAGTTCATTTGCCCTGCCCAATCTAAGAAGCAGGGCTGAAATGTGTGCCGATTATCGACAACAAAAAAGCATTTCGAAACAAGAATGATTAGCTTTCTCTACAGCTTCCTGGTACACTAAGACAAGTCGGTCCCCATTCATTCTTAAAAATAATCGAAAAAAATGATTCCATGTCCCTCGTCATGCGGAGATTACGAAGGAAATTGACGGATGAATGCGTGTCCATTTTGTCATTTCTAATACTTAGAACTCAGTTTTTTATTTCATTTATTGTTCTTCTATTATCTTCGTTTAGAAATATAGAATAGTCTTGTAAGATTCCTATGTAACTTTTTACGTCTTTCTCGTATATTTTTACACAGATGACATTCACTGATGATGATTTCACGAAACCAGACTAGTCTAAATGTCTTTTAAATGTTTTTTATCGCCTCAATTGTGTTTCTCTTTATACTTAAGGTTCGATTCCCAACAAACAAACTGATTTCAAACATGTAATCACAAATTCTAGTTCAACCTGAGAGTTGCTAAAAAAAATTTACTGACCAGCTCAAGAGGGATGAGCTCATTTTAGTCCCTGACGCGACGTTATAAACAGAAGAGAATCTCCCAGTAGCCAGGAACTTGGTGCTGAGCGTACAGGCAAGTTAATTTTCATTGGCGCAACTTGGTTTTCAAAAAATGATAAGCCTCTAAACATCACAACTCGTAACGTTAATGTAGCCATACTGTTCTACTAAAGAAATACAATTTGTACGCATAAACAAATATGTTTCGCTCAAAAAAGCTTGACAAAAGACGAAGTATGTACTACGTTCTATCATCACACAGCTCTTCAACTCCAATCGAAAAAAATAAAAAAATAAAAGCACACACCGTCTCCTGTCTCATACTCTAAGCTTCGTAACGTGAGTATTAAAGTAAGAGTTGAAGAAGAAAACGTCATTAAGGAGCTGGTCCGTTCGCGCCGGCAGCCCGCACAACACCTGGCACTCCATAACACTGCAGTTCATTTCGTGCGTAAAAAGCCCTCGAATCTTCCCTGCTCTGCTGCACCGAACCGTCACCAGGTGTTGCTCGAGCGCGGAGGTCGTCTGGTTCTACTGAAATACCGGAGTGGAACTGCGTAATTACTGGCACCATCAATCATCATTGTATTCGCCCGGATCAATTGAAGGAGAAATACATGCGCATCAGCTTCGCGCTCACCGATTTATTTATGTAGCACAGAATGATGAAGCTATTGTAATGATTTCTGCAGAGTGGCACAGCTAAGACCAGCAACGCGCATTTCAAATTTACGTAAATACATGCTGCTGACAAACTAACTTGATTTATTGTACCACGGAAATGAGTAACAGAAAATGTAAAAATTAGGATTGTGATAAAAGCGCTAGGGTCCTACAGCTATCAAATACCGACTGGGCGCTGCGTGCTGCTTGTTAAGGGAAATTTACGTTCTATTAGGACGGTCATTATTCAATAAGGGAATGCGATTCTCTTGTGTCATTGTTTTTTTACGGACGATTTTCATGCAAATCGTCAGATGCCACAAGCTACGTCTTGATAAAAAATGAAGGAAAACGAGGGCGAAAATTCTTCTTTTTTATCAAGATCGATCCGCAAACATCGCGTTTACGACCACCCGACTAGTTCAAACTCAGCACAGCTGTACGTTTAAAACGGAATATTTGTTCACTAAAGGTACTTCACAACCCTGAGAACACACTATATTAATCCACATAGGAGTGACTTCACGCTCACTCACCTATATTTTAACTACATTTACACGGTTAACCAATAATGCGGAATGCTACATAACGCATGGCACTTAACAAACAAAAGCTCTAACACAAAAGTAACGCAGGAAGCCACCCGAGAGGCGGTCGGGAGAGGGCGAGTGCATGTCACTGCCAGAAGAGTTGGGCCGCACTCGGCGTGCCGCAGCAACACACCCAAACGGGTCACCGCGAGTAAAAAGTGTCGAGTCAGAGGCACAAAGGCGTTTCCACGAAAAATGATTGTGTCCGCACCGTGCAGGGCGGCCTTTTATAAACAATGGAGCTAAGGCTGCGACGGATGACGTATTTACTATGCATAAGATCGACCCAGTCAATGGCACTCTTACGTGAATAAAGGCAAGTCACGAGAAGGTCGTGCCCTTCGCATGTCACAACGCACACGGAGAAATAACCTAGGACTAGATTATTAGTTCGTTTAAAACTTCCGGCCCAAATTAAATGTGATCCAACGAGACCGAAATGATGAGACTATGTAGTATGAACTTTAGAAAACGTGAAATCTATGCACAGGTGTATTTCCACACACGATTTTCTGGTCAATGGAACGGCAAGTTGGAAAGAAAGAGGATGAAAAGATGAAGAATAATCAGAAAAAGAGGCATGAAAATGGAAAGAAGCAAAGTGAGCATGTAAGATAGATGTCCCGATACAACTAAAATCAATGACATTTAAACATGGATACAAAATACGATACAATGTTCTCACATCCATCGAACTTTTTCAGTTGTATACAAATGTCGCGAAACTTCACTGAATGGTTCTTGGCACGAGATATCCGTAGACTTCTGTACTAGGACCGATCTTCCCCCCACGTATGTACAGCTGTGCTACTTCCGGACGAGTCGTAAAGACGGTTCTCGATGTCCATGCAGCACGTGCACTGCGACACTTGGCTCTATCCAACATTTATGGCCGCCATGCATTTGGTCACGAATGGGCTATATCATGGACGCCTAATTTGTTCAACATTTCCAGAAAAGAAATGAAACAATGTACGTGCGAAAATATTGTCCGTACGGTAAACAAGATACTAACAGCGTTGCATCCAATGCCTGAAGTGAAACTATTCAACTCTATATCAAATGTTGACGTTATTCATACATTCGCGGTTTTATTAAAAACATGTTAGTCGATACATATTGAACCAAAAGTATCTGTAATAACTATGAATCCCAAGTATTACACCTTTATAAATGTATCTCACGTCCTGCTTAACCAAGCACTCTTGATTCATCGTAAGAACAAAAAATTAACTCAGAGAAATCGTTGTCAGATCAGTACTAGAATTGAGATACAATCAAGACGTTTAAAAAGTGGCAACATCGGACAGGTGCCACTAGAGCATGACGTTTATTTGTTCCGACACGCAAATTAAGCAACTCAAACGTCAAGATCAATTAATGCCTACGAAGATCGAGAAGTCAACGAGGAAACAAATGAAGTTTGGGCCATCTTGATGAAGTTAATGAAATCAGTCACCAAAAACTGAGCCCCAGTGTATCGTACTAGCTGAAGCATTTCGACGTGGCTGTGTATACGTGGTCAGCCCGAACTTACAGAGATGAAAGCGAATATCATGAACATGGAATACACTTGAACGAAATGACGCCCCCATAGTGTTCACAAAACTCAATACATATACCAGTACTTTATGTCCATGGGTCACACGAAGCTATGACGCAAAACAAAACAAAAACTCAGCATGAATAACACACAATGAAAAAGTTAGCTTCCACGACATGTAATACCATTGGTAGGAGAAACATTAAAAATGTATCACGCGCACGCACACCTGCATTTATTGTCCCTATGTACACACATGACTGAACAGGTGTGCACTTATCTCCTTCCGGTCACATAAATTCATAAAACTACAAAGACCTATGTTTGCAGCACACAAGGTATATTGAAATGAAGATGGTATCAAATGAGTGCGGTATTGATAAAGACACGCAAAGCCAAATCAACATCAAGCAATGCAAGCTGATCAACGGCCTCAAATACAAAAGAAACTTAACTACAAACTGTAGTGGTTCTAAGGTGAGGCTGCGTTGTGGTGTTGATTTCTGTTCCACGGGCCAGCGCAAGTCATGATATCGGCAGCAGTCGGAAGCGTTCGCATCAGTTAGACATGGGTTACTTTTTCGTTTTGGCAGTCGATTCAGGCTCTGCCATTTTTACGGCATCGTTGTAAATCAAAAAAGGAACTTTCTATGGGAAAAATACGTTTGACCTATTCGATCTAAAGGTAAAGGAATGTTTATACGAAGGCAAGTAGTAAACATCGACAAGAATTCTATACAACATTTGTGCGAAAGTACATGAATATAGTCTTGTTTTCACAGAAAAAAACTTACGGAAAAATAAATGAGTACCTACAAATAAATGAAACATGCCTGTCCATATCACAATTAACATCATGCCATATATCACTAGATATCGTACGAAGTGCGCTACCGCTCGACACTATCATCAAGTAACGTAAATTTACTAGAGCAAAAAATACTTTCCGCACTTCATGCTGACGCACATTTAAATCCAACTACTTGAAGGCATCAGCAGAACAACGCCGCTCTGGCACGCGTAGCATACCACATGCCCCAATGTTCTCGCAAATTGCCACAAAAACTTTTGGTCAAACGAGCAGTCAGTCTCTCGCTCATGCAGAGGTTTATGGAGTACATCACTTTCTGAATTATGTACCATAATTTGATATCATTGCCAACGAGCTATACAATTCAGTGCCACTCGAAGCACGTACAAAATGCTACAATTTTTAGCACATAATAGCACATTCATAATATTCACGATACTACTATCGAGTACGGCATACATGTGCCCTGGACTTCGCACATAAATATGCAGACCTAGAGTCTCCCCACAGACATGTACTCACTAGTTCAACAGATAATGACCCCTAACTCACTGGTTTCACAGATCATAGCACGTACTCTCTAGTGTCACAAGTAATGGCCCCTACTCACTGGTTTCATAGATGATAAGATGTACTCACTAGTGTCACAGATGATAAGAGGTACTCACTAGTGTCACAGATGATAAGACGTACTCACTAGTGTCACAGATGATAAGACGTACTCACTAGTTTCGCACACAATCACACGTCTACACTAGTTTCTCACACTCACTTAGTCACACGCACTCACTAGTTTCACACACAAAATCACACGTACTCGCAAGTTTCTCCCATAGTCCTAATTTCACACAATATAAATCGTCCGTCAAGTCCCGCAGATGAAGAGCATTGACCCAGGTGCAGCAGCAGCTGAATAATAAAGCTGAAGTTCAAGGGCGAGAGTACAATGAGCGCTGAACACGACACCTGCACACCAGCCCTTACCTACACGTCCAGACTATCAAGAGCTCCATCTGCATCTTTGACTCGATGCACATTAGCTGCGTTACCAAGAGTAAACAATCCATAGGGCTTCTGGGAGATATATTTTCCTTCACACAGCTCGCCTTTTAAATTCCTACAAATCCAAACAATTTACCGACGTTGAATTAAAAAAAACATTTTCTGTATTCATTTAAGAAGCTGTTTCCTCACACTAATTTAGCAATGCTTTCGAAAAAACGTCGACAGTGAAGTTACACAAAAATTTACTATAATTCTGCAAACCTTCCCAAAACAGTTCAACTAATAATATATAATCTTTATCTATATTACATACATAAATATCTGAAAATTCTTACCATTTGATGAATTTTTGAGCCATTCATACTGAATTCCGAATTAAAAGCATATCATGTTCGTTTACAAAACAAGAATTAAAATTATCCACCGAGCTAGCATTTTAGATCAATTAGAACGAGCTTCCTTGTCTGCGAGCACTTAATTGCCTACGGTGAAAAATGGTCTTCTAAAATGCCGTCGTATTCTGATATTACTTCGCAATATTGGATGAAGTCGTGGGAAACGCGAGTGAAGGGCAAAAAGCAGCGTCATTTAATTACAAGAGCGACAATTATTACGGAAGAGTTGGGGTGTCCATTCGCCGGAGCTGCAACATGAGCGTTATAATCTATAATGGAATAGTCAAAATAAGCAACAATAACTCCAGAATTAAAACGCATTTCTATTTCACAGCAGTGTTTTCCGTAAATATTATACAAGAAATAAATTTTAAACTGTACAAAATGGTCACTTGAGACAAATTATAAGAGAAAAACGACTCTACGGACTGGGTAGCTAAATAAGTTATGATATCAATTAGTTGAAATGAAATTTTGTAACAGAAAACATCGATCTAAACAATAAAAAACTAAGAATCTTATGCTCAAATTGAATATCATCGAGATAAAATATAATAAATCAACTTTGTGTTATGAAGTTTCACGAGCAATTCCAGCAATATTTCAGAGAAAAAAATTGGTAACACGTAACAAAACGACTAGCTGTGCCCAGCAAGGAAGTTACCTTAAATGAGCGCCTTGCACCTAATGAAACAAACGAAGCAAAACGACAGCCTGTGCGTGAAGGAAGAGAACGCTTCAATGTGCATCTAGACCACTAACTGCTTTACAGGTCTTGTGTTTCTCTTCGCTAAAATATACTTTGACACCTTACCGGCATACATCTACTGACAGGCATTCTGACCCGAAATCAATTGAAAACTTTTGGTGGTATTTGTTGGAGGATATTTAGTACACACTTGGTAGTTCTATTTCACAATCCGCGTAAAACATAGAAGTAACCAACGATTCAACTATACAAAGACCAACACAAATATCCGTGCAGAAATAGATTTCCCGTTTTAAGCCAATGCAAAACTTAAAACCGACACTTTGAAGAAACACTCAATACAACATAATTCTGAAATGAAGTCACCAATATTCTCCCCTTCCTAAAAAAAAGAGGTCGAGAATAATAATCTCCATAATTGTTTTTATTACTCACATACTTCCGACGGGCGAAACTTTTGAATGAATATCTAGAAAAGAAACTAGAAATCATTTCACTGCACCACGCTAATCACGAACGTGCACTTGCAACGTTGTGCATTTATTAGACGAACACGTGTTGCGGTTCTAAATAGCGGAAGAGCGGAGACCGGCTTTCAAATACAAAACTGAATACCACTATAAAAAATTTAAAAAAAAAACTTTCACGCGTAGCAATGGAAAAATCCAAATACGTACGAAAACCACGGCACTAACGTAGCTTCTTACCGAGTACTATTTCAATCACAAGAAAAAGCTATGTACGAACCTCGGAAGACTCGTAGGACGCCATGGTGGCGGAGACCACGAGTCAGCTTGAAAATGTGGAGGTAGTTCCCCATGTAGAACATGAGATCATTGCGACACCCATAGACGTCAAATCACACGCTCGAGAAGGCCTATCACCAAACAAAGAGCTGCCTTTGTGCAGCACTGAAGACTGGAGACCTCAATAGAACCGCCATTCTAGGTCCGTTCTAAAATAGGCCCGCCACCGCCGCCCCCACCATTACCACCGCCGCCGCCCCCACCACACGAGCGTACTGACGTGGGTTACACTGGTGGTATATTTCAAGAATTCAGGGTGTGTGTGAAACCCAAGGGAATTTCACGAAATTCAAGTCGGTTCTCAACGAAATGGAAAACCAATTATACGAATAATTTTTGAGTTAGGTACGCGTATGATTAAAAGTTTATGAGAATACAAACATTAAATTAGGAAACTCGAGTGTAGTTCATAACAGATATTATTTCTGTCACACAATTAATGCTCACACTTTTCCGAAAAACTGACCCATGAAGAAGCAGCAGCCAGATTCAGCTGTCATGTGTAGTACAATTTCGATAGAATCACGCGAGCCATCTCACCAGAATGGAGAGCGGCCGCAAACGCCACAAATGCAATGCGGGCGCTTTTCATCTTCGGCTGCAGCCCAGCTCCCACCACCGCTGTCGTGAGCTGCACGTAGCGGAACATATTAAAGAATAGAAGCTCAGCCAAGCAGCAACCTCCAAACAGTACTTTATAACGTAGCTAGTATTGAATTGTCAACAACTGTTGGAAAGGATTGGCAAGAATAATCCAAACATGTAGAACCCACATGGGAACTGAACAATCACCGACTCGGCAAACAACAACGAGCTGCATCAACCAGGGTTCAGAACTATCATCCGAGGATCGCAAATCCCTCTAAAGAATTTCCCTTACTTCCTCTTCAACCAACTTCTTGAATTATCTTTTCAGAAAAATACTACCGAATGGATGCGTCAAGTGTAGAGATAACGTCCCAACAAAACTAACACCCGTAATATTCCCCAACTTTGGCGCACAGTAAGCTCGACTAAGCAATCCAGCGCAACCAGCATCCAGGACATCCATCAGTCTCTAAGCACCAAAGAGAAACTCGATAAATCAGCAGCCACGCAGTCTTGCAAAGTAATTGCACCACAGAGACCCGAGGGCCGCCACATATGCAGCGATCGTTTCTATTTTTTTACGGCAACTTCGTTCCGGCAGAGCGCTTATCAATATAAAGCGAATGGGTGAAAGTGGCGCAGGCAGCCAGCCCTCATTACGCGGCGCAGCTCTAGCGCCACAGTACACGATGGGCTTTGGTGTAACTGTGCTCGGCTACATCACTGCACCTACGGGGGCTCGTGTCGGTCATGGGCCTGATAAAGGTAACATAGGAGCACGTTTAATGATGGAGGTCATAACGTGAACATTTTGTTTCGTATTTGCAAAGGCTTCACAAAGCAGTCATGCTCGAAAAACAACTCAAATATTTACGAACTCATTAGCAATGCTCGACAGAGTTTGTTCTCGTACCACAATCACTGCATCTATTGTAAGTATAATTAAAAAATAATCAGAAACTAATACTAGGTTTTTTAAATTTTATTCAACGTCCATACACGAATCATAGTATAATATTCGTGAATTTGAAAACAGAATAGAAATTCTTAACGCGAATAAGACTACGTCACATACATGTCAATGAGATCAACATAAATTCCTCCACACTTGCACCCGTCAACCATCAGCGCTTCACAATTTCATTAATAATTATTTTCCTGACGCCTATACGATAACGTCAGCAATCCAAAACTTTATACAAAATCGTATATGAAAGCACACTGGAAACTAACCACAGTGAATAAAATGAACGGACTATATTCAAACACAAATTAACGAGTGATTCTACGACCGTATATCCTGGGTAAGAAAAAGTCCAGCTTAAATGAATGCACAGCTCAGTTAAACTAAACGATCAAGTGTGGGTGCAAAATACAGCGAAGCTTGTACTAAATTTTCGATTTTGAAAATAGGGCACATTTCTACTTGCAGAAGGCATCGTAAACATTCGCCGTAATAAATTAATGAAGAAAGTTATAGTACCTGAATGATGTATGAGAAAAAGTTTATCATATTTCAACTCGACCTCGCTTAGTACTATTTACGCTGACCTAAACCACTAAATTATCCAATATTACATTTATCACATAACAGAACCTATCTTCAAGGCTACACTCCCCAGAGACGCTACAAATTATGCATCACCAATTGATACGGCACACACAGAAGTGAGTAGAGTGCTTTGATTGCCAATGTTGTTACAAGTCAATCAGAAATCTCGTACGATCAGGGATTTTCGTGAACAAGTGATGCAGGTATGGCACGAATTCATGAATTACCATTTATGACCTAAATTAGAAAGCGAATTAGGGCTTTCCGTGAATTAAGTGCACGTGAGTTACAATGCTCTACTCCAACGTGAGTTACAATGCTCTACTCNCGCTACTCTAACGTGAGTTACAACGCTCTACTCCAACGTGAGTTACAATGCTCTACTCTAACGTGAGCAATGGGCACATCACATAGCCGAACGAGAGCAGACCCTCAAAGAGCGTAGAGTAAAATATGATTTCCATCACAACTTTCCATTACACATAGTCTCCGCGGTCTCTTTGATTTCCTTTCGGTTTTGTTAACAGTACTTAAAAAAACAGGAAAGCCCGTCAAGAGAATTACATTAACGCAGTTCCTCTAGTTCAATGTTAAAAAGTCGGAAATTCAGCATGAATAAAAGCAATTTAACGTACACATAAATTAGCGACCCTCAAATGATACATCATAACGTGCACGAGTGTAAGTCGTCATTAGATACTATTGAAAACATAATTTCAATGAAAGATATTAAATCGTGGCTTATGAATTACAAAAATGCACTGTACTCTACAAGTGAATACATTCACCTGTGGAAAATATCCGACCAGTTCCATTGAGTTCATTAACAAATATAGCACAAAGCTGTTTCGAACATGCTTATTGCCACAAAAAGAAAGAAGTATGTACTAACAAGGATAGCAGTGATTTAGTAATTCACACTATCTCGCACCGAAAGAGAAGGAACCATTAAGTATGGACTTTGGAGAACGAGGAATCTATCCACAAGGTGTATTCCCACACAGGAACCCTTGCGCGTAGAAACAGTAGTTCAGAAGGAAGGGGAAGAAAAGACAAAGAATAATCAGCGAAGCAGGCATGGAACTGGCAAGAAGCAAAGTGGGCACGAAAGACAAAAGTCTTGGCATAGTGGACACGAAAGACAGAAGTCACTAAAGCTAGCTATAACTGAAGTAACCTAACAATGTCACCCTAGGGATGCCAGTCCCCATAGCATAGGACAGACAATCTTAACTATCCTAATCCTATTGCGTATGGCCTATCCTGTGCCTACTGAGGGGCTACAGAAAGAAAATTATAAAAAAATGGAATTCCTTTTATTATTTCAGGACTGCAACAGAGCGCTCTAGTACAACCAAAAAGCAAACAAAAACAAGCAACGCGTTCAAAGAAGAACGAACGTATCAACAACGCAACACATCCCTGGCGTTGTCATTTACGACACCGGAAATGTTAAAAAAAACTTGAAATTTATCAACTTTGCTGTAACACTCGCCAAAATAACAGCGAACGTTTCGAATTGCGTAGAGACCCTTCCCTCCATTCTACTTTGACAGATGATGACGTGTCTTTGTATGACATCGTCTTACAAACATAAATCAACAATACATTAAGTGATGCATAAGAACAACCTTTCTGCGCAGGTCAAAAATTGCACAAATATTATATCTGCGTCATTTGCTTTCAAATTACTGGCAGTCAAGCCAAATCAATAAGAGAAACACTTGCTTAATCACTTCGCTTGACCTCAGAACAACGATGCGCAGCCATGCACATCCATGCACATCCCAATTCTATTTCGATTTCATTACCCGCATCTCCATGGTGACCGCATGCCACCACGCTTTAATTAACCAAGGAGTTCTCAACTGCCCATGACCGTTCGTCTGGGACGAGCAGCGCTTCCGCTCTGCTTTGAGAATTTTAACTAGGATTTTTTATGCTTTCTCTCGCCCATACTACTTTTCAATGACTAGTTTCGTACAACTTTTTCTATGGCAAAGTGTTAACGTTGTACGATTATAGCGCTTTCATAAAACACCGAGCGAAGCAGGTTCTACGGGGCTGGTTGTAAAGTGGATGTGAACTGATTTTTTGAAAATAAATAGATGACAGATACACAAATTCGGCGAATTCACAATATGGACGGAGAGACACTCAAGGCAGTACAAAAAAGTTCACTCTCACCCAATGCGCAAACCGAAGTTGAATAAGCAAAAGTTAGTATTACCGATTTTACATAAAACATCAGAAGTCATTCATGACATTTCCTATACTATTTTCAGCCGCTTCAAATTTTGCTCAGAAGTTTAATATAGAGCGTAATTATTCTCCTCCATATTTTAACGTCAGTGGCACGTCATTTTTACGACAGAAGTGGCGTGACAGTTACAGCTCGTTGCTCGGTCGACGGTCGGCACGTAATCCATTTGATGAATAGGAAATTATTTCTTCATCAAACACAACAAGCGAAAAAGTTTTCACGAACAAACCTCGGTCTGTCCTAGGAGGCATCACCGAGCTGTAGTACATGTTGGATAGCGACACTTTAATTTACTATTCTGACTTAGTCGCTTCACATTGTTTTTTTCAAATATTGTTGCGTTCTGGGTTGAACCTTCGAATTCTTTTTTTTTCCTCTTAAATCATGTCGAGGCTGTGTTCCGAAGTGTTAAAATTTGGAATTCTTTTCATCCGAGGATAGGGTTCGAAGTTTTACACAGCTCGGCAACGAAAGAAGGGGATTTTTCGAAGAAAACTCTCGGAAATTATCAGCAGGGAGTTTAACATTTATTTGGAGTTCAGCAAGGCGTGAAGGGGGTGTCAGTTTTCTTGTCTTCATTATAAAAGGCTCATAGACAGATGGTAACAACTTGGATGCGATGTCCAAAGATAAATTAATAAGTAAGTTTGGGGCACTAGTGGAGAGGTTAATTTCCACGAGTAGTTTACGGCGCCGGCGGCCGGAGAGGCCAGCCAAGTCCTTCGTTTCTGGCTCTTTTCTTTATCTGCTCTCAGTCGGAAGCGTTATGCATACCAGACATTAAATATCAATAAATAATTATACCTCGGAACTCAATGGATCGTCAAATCGAAACAATAGCTTTTCGAACTAGATACTAAGGGGTTTGAGCTTGACAGTAGTCCATTTTATGGTTAAGCGAATTCTTTTCGTCTGAGACAGACACTTGGCTCAGCAATATGAAGGTATAATTACTTTGAAAGATGATCAGGTTAGTGACAGCATGGGGATAGGATAGTAGGATAGGGTTAATGAACTTTACTGAATACTTCAAATTACTTTCCTGACACAAGTTTATCCCTATCTGCCAACACATTAGCTCCCGCCTCCGGTGATAAACGGTTGTCGGAACCAGAGAGCGAGTTTTAAAATACGACAGAGCCCGGGAACTACAGCATCTTCACTATGCTAGTATTACTATTATTATTAAAAACTTCATCAAATTAAAAACTCCTTAGCCATATGAAATACAATCTAACAGAGGAAAGACAAGGGACCATTTAGAATCAAAAGGGACAAGGGACCACGAATTTTACAATCGCGTATTCTCCAGCGTGACGAACAAGACAACAATTGTTACAAACCGCTAATGCCGGAACAAAAATTTCCGCAGTCTGTGGCGCGGTTCTGCCCTACGAAGTGTCAGCGTTCCACTCACGACGGATCACAGAAGTAACATGCGACAAATTATGATGAAATTAACTACACTCTTCAGATGTGATGTGTATTTTGTCTAAAGCTGAGCTACCATATGCAAAAATAAAATAATAAAGTCTTATCCTTCTCATTAGAAAGCAACTCAAAATCAATAATTATCAAATTGAAATGTAAATTTATCGCACTTCTAGCGTTCAACTGTAATGCTACCGTTGCTTGATACTAAGTTATTATGTAACTGTTTATTTACATAGTTTAAACAATTTTGTCGTAAGACTAAGACTTTTGTTTCCGATTGTTTTATGTATTAGTTGTTGAATTTTAAATTTGTACAAAATAAAAGGAAAATCATAATGCAGCTTTTCGCCTCTCCGCCTCTTCGTTGTGGCCTCTGAGTACGAACTAAAAAGAATGGAAATCCATGCCCAAGGAGTGGTCGCACACAGGATTCCTTGCGCATAGAAACAGCAAGTTAAGAATGAAGAGGAAGAAAAGGCAAATATAAGATAGCAAAAAAATTAAGAAACAAAAAAAAATTGAAGTGGGCACAAAAGATAGGAGCCCCGAAGGCCGCCTATCTATAGCTGAGCCAACTCAACAGTACCCCCAGGGGTCGCTAGTCCTCGCAGCGTACGATGGACAAACCTACCCAGCCCCACCCTACTGCCTGCTCTATACCTTCTCAGTACATGATAGGAATTAATTTTCTAACAGCGGACTTCTATATAACAAACATGGCAAGGGTGGTGAAAGTAATCAACAAATTTCAAACAAATCGGACAAGTGCTATACGTACAATTCACCAGATCAGGATATGATCAAGTACAGTAATAAAAAGTTAAGTTCAACAACGTAAACCGACTGAGCATAGCCAATACTTCACGAAAAAGCGCTTCGTAGACCCGAAATTTCTCTCTTGGAGGAAGATTTTCAAAATTAGAACCGGCAGTGGCTGCACACACTGAGCAGATGTAATTGGTTGCATGAATGTTATTTAAACGTCCCAATCGACAGGTGTGGCAATAATAGTATTTCTTTGGCACAACTAGCCGATGGAGCTTGTAAACTAGCTTGGCTAAAAAACGCACCTGTCAAAAGAACATACCTAAATATGCAGGCGGAAGTTACAAGCGAGAGAAGATAAGTACAAGTGAGTAAAGAAAAATGTGCGGAAAGAGCTAACTATGTACTACTGAAAATTTGGAGTCTTCGTTCGTTTTTTTTTTTTT
>VOMN01107038.1:0-24426 GCA_014899125.1 Orchestia grillus | reverse complement strand
AAACAGATTTGAAATACACGCATATTCATAGGAGATATAGGCTCTCAAAAAAAAAGGGTACATTTTTATGGAACACTCTGAATGAGGCTTGGTTAACTTGGTGCAGGAAATAACGCGAGTCAACAGGAAAATGGAGTGGTAGGATGTTGCACTTTCAACTTGAACTAAATATCCATTTGATACGGAAAAGCAAGGTTAAAAAGTAGGCTTGTTTTTTCCAAGTTCACGAGCCGATAAGATCTGTTTACAAATATGCAATTTTCGGATAGTTTAAGTTTTTGAACTCACCTACGTTGCCACGAAGATCACAAGAGAAAATAATTTCAAACATATCTACTGCATACTCGAATTTATTGACCGGACATCAGCCATGTCTAGCTAAGTTAGTGCAATTTACTAAAGAGCCAGGTAGTCGCTAGTTCTCTTTCATAACCCGAAGCCACCCACGGCATGTCGGAGGCAGAATCAATATTCAGGGTAAAAATTAGGCCTCTCGGCGTACGAACTCCTGAAAACAATCCGTCGTGAGCGGGAAATGAACCTATTTATGCAATATTAGAAGCTCAAGCAGAAAATACTGAAGAAGTTACCCCTGTTGAGTTCCGCTACTTGATGCCAGGGAATCCACTACGACGGTGAAAAACAGGCGTTTAGAAAAAGAATGTCGAATTATTTCTCTCGGGCAGACAATATGACAGCGAGGACCCCCAGCGGGCTGGGAGCTGGGCACATTGCGGCACGAAATGTGACTGCTGCATTCATGTGCTACTTCAAGCTCTGGACACGTGGGGGCATTGCAAAAAAATATTAGACACATCACATGGTGAATTTTTCAATCGTACTCGTATGTACACCCATAACTCAAAATATTTCTGACTCAATGAGTTGTGTCATGGGAGAAACGCACACGCGCATTGCATCCAGAACTTGCAGAAGGTTCTTCATGCACAGAGATTACTAAACGCATTAGACATTAATAACTTCAGAGACACGACGTAAAGTCCCAACTCTGTCTGCCGAGCTCGTGGCGTTGATTTAATTCCACTTGCAATTACTGCCAAGACTGTCACAATATCCTGACTCAATCTCCTCCCAATCTCCGGCAGAAGTGCTTGCGTGCAGAGCTTAAAAGTTTACTCATATTCGCGCAGAAATTTGCTCTTGTCGACGCAACAAAAGACGTGATCATAATTTGGCCCTGCTAGACCTGATGAATATTTTCGTTATCGGAGACCTCGCTCACCAGAAACCACACATGGAAAAACGTTAAAAGCCGCGAGTTTATTCGAATTCTTAATTAAATTTCATTTCAATCACTTCAAAATTCGTAATCAAGCCGTATCATAAATACATCCATCTGTTTTCTCGCCTGATTTTTCTTGAAAAACTCCTTTTCAAAAAAGAAACATCACTCTCCAAAATACCTACGCGTGCCAGGGCCCCAAGTGGGAATGGAGATCTCAGGCGGGAAGACTGGACTGGAAAAAGATCGACACATGGTTCAAAAAAGTGCTTTATTACCCTTGTGTAATAACGTTCACTTGAAGATGTGTGCTTTATGTTGAAACATTTTAATTCTGTTGTTGCAATTACCTTTTTTCTTACAACTGTAAGGATCTTTGGGTCTACACGATAGTTATGCAGCTGCAAGGACTTAATTTCTAAGTTCTACGAATCGCTAACCAAGAAAAACAATAAGATCGATTTTTTGCCTTAATCTGAGCACCATGATCGAACCCAAAATGAACAGCAAATTTAGCACTTTGAGTTGTAGTATTAGAAATTATTTAACTCTGGTTTGTGCAGATATTCCGTTTTCGAGATTAGAATCTTCCAATTAACGATTACTTCCTAATTCTATTACAGGAATTAGAGCAAAATACAAAACAACTACTCATAAAATATGAATTTCCATTAGGTACTTAACAAAAATTCGTTTTTTAATTCAACCGGTGAAAACAAAACTCATGAGGAGACCAGCGGATCTCTGTATTCATTTATTGCAGTGGGGCGCCATGCGTCAGGGCTGGAACTGCTGTTTGAATGGCAGGCAAATATTTGGGAGCCACGACCAGCAACCGGACAACTTACGAAGAGCACGTCACCGAAAAAATGTTCACCATTCGCTGAGGTGAGTACAGTCTTTTGTTTCGGCCAGAACTGAGGGACGTGGGCCTCCAACACTCTGGACTTATTTCCGAATATATCATGAAGAGGCCAAGATTTTAAATGTTGAAAAATATTGAAGGTTTGTAATTCTAAGTAGAGACTTGTGAACCTGTTCTCGACATCTCACAGGAGGGGAATACAACGATCGTTGAAGGTTATTTTCTGCAGCAAACGGAGAGGAAATGTGGGCTTGAATAAATTTGCGACTACTTCAGCCTGCTCTTGATCATGATATTTATTTTTTTCCTTGGAACATACCAAAATAAACTCACGGCTGGAATTCATTTCAGGGATGTGCGATGTCCCTTTAGCTGAATTAAATTTACCAGACAACTATGTCTACCTATGTGCGTACAATTACATCAATTTTCAGGGCAGAACAGTGCAATACCAAGCTGTCGTGTAGGTTCCATTTCTCACCTATCTTTCTCTAGCAACAGCAACGCCCGCTACAAGCGCGTCGCAGAGCCAGGAAAGGGAGAAGCGTCGACCGACCTCGGGATAATTTCTCCGGGGATAGATTGGCAGGGAGTCCTTGAAGGAAGCTCCGTATTAGCAATCGACTGCCACGGGAATAAGACTCTTCTGAAGCTAATTGCACAAACGGCTTATTGGTGCAGCCTGGAGACCGATGCATCACGTCATTATTGGAGATTCGATAAAGCTCTCGACATACCTCCTAGTCCTTAAAACTTTTTACACCATTTTGGTAACTTTTTTAAACTTGTGACTCATTTCACATTGTCTTTTGTCGCTTAAGAAGACGGTACATTGGTGGCTTCGTAAACTAAAGAAATGCTTTTCCTATGCGACTTTGAACAAATCATTCAACTACGTCTAGACCTGGAGCTTGGAATTGCCATATGTAGTGTTTTAAGCCGTGCATGGTTTCGTACAGATACCATATAGAATCAAGACATTCTAGAATTGGAGTTCGGTCACTGAACGAAATATTCTTTGATCAGGCCGTGGTCACGACTTCTTGCAGAAGCCACATTAGACCTTATTGAAAACAAGTTTCTTTTCGTATCAAATGTATAGACAGGGAAAATAAAACCTGATGACTCAATTCGCACAATTTTTTAAGTTTTCAGTAATTATTCATTGACATTCTGCTCCTGAAAGAAGGGTTTTCAGTAATGAATGAGTAAGCCATTGAATGAATAAACGACAACTGAACAATGCACGGAATATGACCCACACGTTACTCTCCCATTTCTCATAATTTAATTTTGTGAATAGACTCTCGTAAAATTCGAGCAATGTCACTCATTCTTTAGCTTCCAAAGCAAGTTTGGCAATTGAAACAGTCTGCCAGCGATGCACAATAGTCTTCAAACACGTCTGCCAGCGACGCAAGGCAGTCTTCAAAAAGTCTTCCCCTGATGTACAACAGAATATCACAGTGAAGCTCGCTGACGTCATAATAAAGTCTGGTACTAGCAAAGGTAAATTAAAAACAGGGTTTATGATCATTTTCCTCGCAACAACTTTCTCAAGCATTGTTTCTAAACTGTAGATATGCACCGAACTCTTAATTTTTAGAGAAAACCGGTTCTACAGCCAGTGGGCTTGAAATTAGCGCTTGTGGAAATTGGGATAACGCCGTCCACTCTTGCTGCACACCGCCTACCAGGTCTCAGCCGTCTCGGCTCTGGTACGAGGGACATATCCTTCTTTGGCTAGCAAGCAGTGCGACTGCAGCTTAGGTGTTCCGTCTCTATTAAGACTGGAAATATAACCAACAATTTGCGTCGTCTTCATATTTTCTCTGTCTGTAAGCCGCCGCACAGTATACAAATAATTAATTTAAAATTTAGAGAAATTGATTTCCCTGCAAACTTCAACTATACCTTTGCAGGTGAACAGTGACTCATTTAATGATATCGCATTATCCAAAGTTATCTGTTAGTTTTCTTTCATTCAGTACTTTAATTTGAAAGAAGCCTTTTTTGATCTGCTGCTTTTACAGCTGCTGCCTCACGAGAGCAGCCATACACACTCACACACACCCACACACACACACATTAGCATTTTGACTTCTGTATATTTCGCGATGATCAGCTTGAGGGGTAATATAAAATTTCTTATGTGGTTTTACCGTAATTGCATTCATAATTTCTGATCGCAAGTGTTCGATAAAAATTGTTTATCAAGATTTTTGAATTATTTGAATCATGATTTTTTTCAGAGTTTCACTGAAAATGAATCATCTCACAGACCACGTGTGGCTGCGCAGGCCGGCCGTCAGGGACGACCTTGCTGGCGTTGGATTGGATTAAGTCGTCCTAGTCGGACAAGCTGCTCAAGTTTCCGGTGTATAATGAATATCAGTGGCGTGTAAGAAAAAAAGCTTATGTAGGTTAACTTGGACGGAAAAAAATAATGGAGGTGTGATACTTTTGAACGATACAAATTTTTGATAGAATCGAATACACATAACTAAATATTCCGTTCCATGCTTCCGCACGCAATTAGTCTCATGCATCATCGTTTTTGAAACCAATGACTAGTGCTCTGGATGGATGTATAGACAACCAGAGCTGGAAAAGAAACGCTGGAAGTACTTCATTGTATAAGAATCAAGGGATAGTATCGGGAGTTTATTGAGACAGGCCTTGTACTTACATGAGTAATTTGTTAAAGATGAAGAATCATTCGTTACGCGCTTTTTAAATTTGTGCTTTGAATTTTCGCCCATTTTTATTATATTTCCAATATCATAAAAGTTGATGAAAATATTTTCAGATTTTTAACACAATTTTCCTTCCCGTGCACTCACTCATTGATTATATAATTACACATATTCCGTGACGATCGCAGTTCCCTTAAAGTTCCCCGTCCACACGAAATGTGATTCAAAGAAAATGAAAAGAAAGGACCATTTTTTGGACTGCGAAACCAGGAGAATCTATGCAAAAGGTGTGTTTCCACGCATGATCTCCTGGGCTTAAAAACAGCACGTTAAGAATAACGAGGAAAAAAAGACAAAGAAGAGCTAGCAAAGAACGTCGAAAAATTGATAGAAGTTTAGTGTCCACGAACGATCTACGCCTCGAAGGCTTATCTATGATTCTTACGCATTGATCATTCAAAAAACATTAGTTCAGAATTAGTTACTACTGAACTGTCAATGCTTAATTATCGGCCAATATCACATCATCTTGTTCTCGTTTATGCCTTTGAGTGTTTTGAGGCAGAAAGATTCCGCACATGCATGTTTCTTCGACCGATGTACCCACCCTAAAGAAACTCAAGGTAATATGGCCCCAGAAAATAAACGTACGCTACTGATACAAATTTTCTCTGTTGCGTAATATTTCTCAGACCGGAGCTTCATTCCATTCACACGCCGACTTCAAGCGCTCAACCTGTGCACGCTGTGACGCTGTCCAAACTGCCAGGTCCTGCTTTTTGAATGAAACACATTTTCTCAGTAACGAGCTGAAGATTTAAGATTTAAAATTTGAGGATGATTATGAAATCTAAAAAATGTACTGAAATTTGTTCCAGCTTTTCCAAATTGACGAGAAATTAATTTACAATTTTTACAGAGAGAATAATTTGTCCATAAAGTTGAAAATTAGAAGTGAAATTTCTTCACAAATTTAGGCTACAAAATGAAACTCTTATTCTATTAAGTAATGATTACTATGCATTTTTCACGCTTTTTATGTGCATCACCCAGATATCATTATTTAATCGACAATATGTGATATAATGCAGTGATGCAATTCACCAGCATCTTGGAGAAATTGCCCGCTAATGTATTCGGCACGTAGAGTTGGAAGGCAGCACCTTCGCGCTCCTCAAGCAGCAGTTGAATGCGAGTAGAAAAGCTTTGTCGAAGGAAGGAAGTCAAGCGGGAAAATTTGAGTGACGGTTCAGGATTAGGGTGCATTGACTCGGCCTTTCGCTTTCAATATTCTTTTGGCTTTACTTCGGCTTTACTTCCACTTGATTACTCTTAGGGCAGCAAGAATAGAAGATAAAGTGGCGTTATTCTTCAGGCTGTATCGCAGGACGCATTGGATGCTCCCAACGCCGGGACTCGAGTCAGAGTCAGACGCGCCATGGCAGGTAATCTCGACGGTCACTGAGCCCATTGTTGTGAAACTGGGCTTCATTTCCTCCAATGAAACCCAGATATTGTGTCAATTAAAAGGAACTGTTCCTTACTCAGCCTAATGATTGGGCCAAAGGTTTGCGTAATTGCCCGCACTCTTGCTTAATGTCGTCCGAAATTGTGATTTGCCGCTCCGGTCCAATAGATCCCTCTGCCTTTTCGCCTAAGATTTCATTCTGATAAACGTGCAAAATTCTGAGATACATACATTCGCATTTGGTTATTTTGGTTGAAGCTCAATGGAACTATTTAAATTAAATGGGCATACTCTGCCTTTGCAAAATACCTATGAGATCAATGATGCATTTGAATTTCATATTTTTGTGTCACGCAAGCTGTTACGGTTAGAATCAAAAAGTCATGTCGTCAGCATTGGTTAGGCACTGGTGATGAAGTTTTTTATAGAATAATTATGCCTTGACTTTTGAACATATGTACATAACAATTGACAGCAAAGAGCACTCAAATTCTTCATAAAGCTCATCTTGCATTCGGTTTGCAAGCAGTTGGTTGAGATCGTATAGGTCACTGCCAGCGCAAAATTGTTTTTACCGCGAAACTCACGATCGCAGCTGAACAAAGCGCGTGCATAGCGAGGTCGTTGGCGAAGCGAGAGGGCTACTCTAGGGCTCAAAATATTGGTCTCTTTTACACTGAGTATCTGGAGTTCTTATGGCTGCGGTGACAGATGCCTTCTCATGAGGCTGTCGTAGGCAGCTTTGGCATAGATAAGAGCTCGGCAGCTTTCTCCCTTGCCGCCCCAGAGCGTATTTCGCTACCATTGAACTAGGAGTTATCTGTCTGCCCTGGATAATGCGGCCAAATGGGTTGCGGCCCATTTCGGAAATTTCCTTGAAATAATCCATATACTGTGAGATATGGACACCCATTTCGGCACACTTTGCCATGAAGAGAGCAATGAAAAGACTCTATTTTATTGCGTTTAAAGTAGAGATTGTTTTTAGAACTGGAGAAAATCCTAGAATTGTTAGGAACTCCTGATTTAGGAATGAGGACAGAAAGGAATTCTGAAAATACGCCGCCAAAGATGGTTGTGAATAACGTTGCTGAGCCAATATATCATAAAAAATTACATGCATTTTCATTACGTCTCGTGCCATTTTTTGCACCTCAAGTGAATATATGTTTTCGCTTTGAATGGAATATATGCATAAATGACACCGTAGCGGTGCTTGGAATTTTACGAACCATAGAGAGGAAAGTTATTTGTACATCTAGTTCATTTTTGTACTAAAGTCTTAATTCTGAACAATTTTTTCAATTTCCTCTAAGTCAATCATTCTTAACAATAAGGTGTCAGAAAACATTGTTCCATACTTATAAGTAACCAAAAAGTATTTATTAAACATAACACAAGTTATTTTTAAGTATATAGAAAACTAAATAAAGTGTTCCTCGGAACATGGTCCATATTTCCAAAACGAAGACCATATCGCTCGACGAGTACTGGTGTCGCAATTTCTTGCATCTCAATTTTATTTCAATTATTCTCATTTCCCATCTGCATATCTATTCTACAAATTTTTATCGAGGCTCTCAACTCGGTATCTTAATTTCTCTCAACTCTCATCTCAATTTCTATTCTACCATTACCTATCAAGGGTTGTAAACTACGACGAAAAGTTCAAAACTAAACTTTCCGAAATTAAATTCTCAGTAAAACGATCAACGTTTATCAAAAATGAACTGCATAACGTTAGTGTTAATGCTAAATATTAATTAAATAAGAACTAATTAATTCAAACATTCCAACGTTCATCGCTATAGACCTTAAAAACAATGAATGCGATGGCTAATGCATATTAACCTTCGCATTTAACGAGGACCATTAACTTATGAAGAAAGAACGGCTGTAATACTTCTTGCATCACATTGCATATGCCCCAGCATTTTTCTTTTCCAAACTACGACAAAATATAACAAGCCTGGTGAATTCCAGGATAACGTGCTTAGATTAAACGATAGCCACAGCTCAAATAACGTACACAGGAATGGTAAACTTCTTAATTCTATCGCCTACCAACCGCATCTCTCGGACAAGTCGCTCAGCCTCCGCTATAGGGAATCGAACCCCGAGCTGCTGGAGTAGACTCCCAGTCTGCATGCTACGTGTTGACCGCTGCTGGGCCTTGAAGGCTACGTTTCACTACTAGTGACGTGCTAAAAATCTTCATTTCCGAGGGTCGTCAAAACACATGAATTCCTGAATTGCTTTACTAATGCAAAGGAAGCAGAGATAATGGGAACAAATTTCAGCTGTGTTCCTGATGTTCGCTTCGTCTTCGGAGTGGCCACTGACGTCTCAATGAATAGGCAATTCTCAACTGATACAGTTGATCGAATGAGGGCGTTGCGCTTGACAGGCATACTTGAGCGAACTCTCCTAGGCGTGTGCATCACGTCAGGGTGTGTGAGTATTTAGCTGTGCTGTCTTTTTCAATTGTTTCATCTTCTTCAAAAATTCGTGATAGTAATTATTTTTTAAAAACGAGGTACGGTTGTTTTAACATTGCAACAACACTATTCAACAGATAAAAATAAGCAAATAAACTGCGTGATCTCTAAGAATGTGGCGCGGGGGCTTAAAAAAATAATCGGAGTTAAAATCACTGTACATACAGAAGGGCAATAAAGTCTTCCTTCTTGTACAGAATATGAAATACAGCATAGATTCATACAAACATTCCATTTAATCCTGGCTTGAAGTTTTTTTTGCTGCTGCATTCCTTCAACAGAAACAATCGACGAATTTTCTCTTTTGCCTGAAATTCTCACCTTTCCAATCAGAATTCACTCATATTTAACATTCTTTTTTGAAATAGTTTTGTTTGAACGATCGATCGCAAAACACAGGCAGGCGCCTCTCGGCAGCCGTCAAACTTTGTCATTACGCATGCGCTGTGAAAATACCTCCAGTTGAGCCGGAGTCGTAAAGCATCGCTCGGTGCGGCAGTCCTTCTGAAATTCTATGGATTTTCATCCAACTAAACGCATGGCTGGAAATATTATCTGCAGTCAGCAGGCAGGAATAAAAATGCATTTGCCGGAGTTGTGCCGAGTAAAAGCTTCCAGTTTATGAACTGCCTGAACAAACACGTCTGTTAGCTCGGCTCTCGCTGGTGTTGAGAGAGGCAGGTCCTCTCAGATGCGCCTCTGCAAGAAAGAACGCCTACCAGAAATGATACAAAAAAGTACACCGAGAGCTTCTCTCCTTCATACTTACGAGAATGGATGCATGGAGAAGAAGCCTTAACCCCAAAAGCCAACACTCACTGAGTGATAAAAAGAGAGCGAGCTGCCCTGCCAGCAAACATTCGAAGTTGGAATGGTGCGCACAGTAACATGTTGAGAAATCACGTTAAGATCGAAGAAACAATTTTTTATTGTTGGCTTTTCCATCACTGATGTTGTGGTACACACTTTTGTACACGTAGACGCTTGAAGCACGCAATCACATACTCCAATTCTGTATGCGTTCATACAACTGACATGAAGTAACGTTAAATTGGAAGCTGAGAAAATGCTCAAGCTCTTGAACTGATCGGAATTGGATTGTACCAATTTTTTTCCAAACTTTAAGCAAGCTACAGGCAGTAAAAGTAATTTTAATTACCACCGGAGTAGCAAAGGATATTTTTCAAGTCACTTAAGTTTTTCGTATGTCTTGAAATTTTTAATTGTGGCAGTACAAGAATGCCAAATTTATTATAAGAAATACAAAGCAGTAGAATACCTTTATTTATAAAGAGTATTTTGTGCCACAGTATTATTCGCTATTTGTAGCTCCTGATTTATAACCAAAAAAAGTTGCCACGTTTCAAAAATTCAGTACTTTTCTTCTGATGAAACAATGTAATCTCTGATGGGTTGCATCGTAGACATTCTTTTTATCCGAGTCATGAATATTGTTCCTGTGCACATCTTGACTTTAATAGCGATGCATTAAAGCAGATAATTGCTTAGCTTCTGTACATATGATACCATAAATTCCTAATTATAATTGTAAACTTCCAACTGTAAAAGGTGAAGTCACGCCTCTACAAGCGCTTTTTTTGCATACATGACGCACGAATGTTCTCGGAGAAACAGTATAGTTTCAATGCATCTTACAGAAACTTGATGCTAAGCTGCTATAGAAAGAGGTTTAAAATCAAGATAAAATTCGACAATGGAACATTAGAGGAACGACAAATAGTTCCATGAGCAACTGCAAACCATGTTCTCAGCAAGTAGCTTAGCTTACACTTACATATGGGACGACCGAACCGAGGCAACTTAAATTTTGAACAGAATAAATGTTGGACAAAATTCACCCAATAGCATGGAGCATGGGGGTTGGCTTCCTTATGATTTGAGCGGCAGCTTCGAAGAGTTCAGTTGGTCAAAATATTGCCTGCAATGACTGTTGAGGGCCTTGATAGACGTAGTAGTTACAAGAAGCAAAATATTGTTACTGAACGCTTTGGCTGGTTCCGCATTAATTAAACCGGTTTAAATATTTGATAAAACCTGAATATTCAAGAATCATTCTTGACCTAACCTACATGATGGAACAATTACGATGGTGTGTTGGAGATGGAACTGTGAAAAAAATTTGAAATGCTCGTATCTCAACCAAATGCAGTTGAATCATCCATTGGTAAAAGAACTGAAAAACATCTAGTTTTTTAAGAATTGTTCAAACATTTTGTGAATATATTTCCCGAATAAATGAAGCAGTTTTCTAAATAAACGGGGGTCCAACGCTTCACTAAGAAATGAAAACTATGTTGCTAATTGTTTGCATTATTTTAACAAGCCCCTCTAGAGGCTCTCGTGGAAAGGCAGATTTTTTTGTACAGAAACGGAAGTCTTTTTTGGAAAGTTAAGCACGATTCCCTCAGTGCCGTGAGACTCATCTGGATGTTTACGTAGTCGAGCTATTTCTTCCTCATAATTAAATATTCTGGAATCCTTGTCCATCTATAAAAAAACGACGTGAAATTCCGACTTTACCTCAGTTCCGTTACATGTTACATGAACAAGCTGACTGAAATGTACTCAGGTTTTTGTTATATAGGCATGCTGGCTATGAGGGAATTTTTTAATTTTATCTTAGTCTTTTGTTTTTTATTTCAGGAATGTGTATTTTTTCCACTACAACTTTGTTATGTATTTCTTCCTCTCTCAAATGGCTTGTTATGCCGCCAACAAACCTTACCGCATTGTGTGATAAATTTAAATTTCCTTGGAACTTAATAAATTAGACAACCCTGAAATGAAGTTAATGGGTCGATAGTAAATAAACATCCTAAAAACCGACCTATAGATTCTAGATAGTACAAAAGCCACAAGTTCTCGGGGACGTCTTCCTTAACCCACGCTTAAAGTTTTTTTTCTCCACTTAGACGGAGTGTGATGTGAAGCGGTGGGAACATTATTTTCTTCCTTGTCAGCATGTGGCTCACGCAGAATGTTGAAATCGCCAGGTAGAGGCCAGATCTTTGGGAAGAATTCGTCTGAATTCTCATTTGCGACGTAACAATTGTCTATTTACAACTTGCCGTTAAACTATGAGTGAAGTCTGTAGCAGTATCCATGAAACTTTCGATGCAAAATAATTCCCGTCCACAATTAATCTATCATTTCGACTACATTTCGTCGAAGGATTCATCCAAATTATCGGCAAGCAATATTCCATTTTAAATTAATACACAGTTGCGACTTGCTTGCTTGGTCTGTTTTTATGTCACCCTTCAAATTATTTAAATAGGAGTAAATTCCCGGGTTCGTATTCCCAAACTAATAGCAAGACTGCCAGGTTAAGCAGTCCGGATCAGTGGCATTGAATTTATCATTATTTCATATCAGATATAAATAAATAAGAGAGCATCTTAAAATTTTAACATCATTTGTCACTTCATTTTTAGCACAGCGCGTTTACTAGTATAAAATAACACATAGCTTCACTACACCAGAATGTTCTACAGGGAACAAATTCAGCTGCTGTGAAACATTTGAGATTTGGCAGCATGTGAGTCAGAGCATTCAGCTTTCAGTCAGTACAAATAATCTATTCTGATGCAAAAACCCCGCTCATGCACTGCCCTCAGCAATTGCTTAACCCACTCACGCTAATGGAAGGTTATATCTATTAATTTTAATCATTTGAGTACTACGGGAAGATCTCAATTCTGTCTCAAATCGTTCTTATTCTACAGTATTTCCAATTCCTTTTAGTTAGATGGCTGTCGGGACTCTCTTGAAAAAACAAGCTAGCAATACCTCGATATTTTATATTTCTCGTAGTAAGACGCCCACCGCGTACATGACGTTGCTTGACCAAATTCTAACACCTATAAATGTGTTTAAAACTCCATGGGTTAAAAATTTGAGCAACACTTTAGGCCCAAGACTTGGTACGAGCCGAGGATAAGCCAGAAATAGCACACCAAGAACGCCCATTGGTAAGTCACGAGTACCGATAATGGCATTCACTCTCGCTCTATCGTTTTCGCATTTCATTTACCAATCATTTCGCAGTTCGATTAGTCAGAAAATAAATTTATTTTGTCCTTATATTCCAACTTGAAGACAGCTCCCTCAGCTCTATGCAATAATTCGCTCACAGCACCGTTCTCCCCTGTCTCGCTTCCTGGTACAGGCAATAATATCGGTCCCACTTCAAATTCTATTCGTTCACAGGAGCTTACCGGTGTGTTAATTATTCAGCATATGAGTAGCAACGCAGCCCAGGGGACACACAGCACTGCTGTGGCACCTGAGGAGGCCAATCCTCTCATACAGCAGTAATTGGCTAAAATCGGAGTCAGGAAACTGCTGAATTTGCGAAGTTTGAGACTGCAAGGAGTTCAGCAGAATGAACATGAAACTCAATTTGCCTTCACAATATTCCATAAGAAGCTTAGTCTATAGCGAATTAAAAATTTAATTTTGAGAGGAACAGAATAACGGGAGAGTTGAGGTGGCGTCGTTAAGAATTTCAACACTTATTAAATGTCCCTTAATGAGCACGTTGACCTGCGAATTAAAGCTCCCCACTGGTTATGAACTGATAAAATAGCTGCTGTTTTTTACATCAAGTAAGTTTTGGAGCTCTAGCCTGACTTTCTAAATTATTGAATCTTTCGTGAATACTTGAGCCACGAAATACCTCGAGGCACTACCTTTCCACTGCCTGGGCTGCGCAACCTTATTCAATTAGCTCTGCCGAGCTCCTGGACTTAACACCTATTGTATCATCAACTGCATGCTTTGCGACACAGAAACATTTGTGCAAGTTTCACGTGGTAGAGTACAAGTAAAGGACAAAAATTACGGAAAACTGTGTACACATGAACTCATTATCCTCAGTAGACTACATGAGAATTACTGACGGTACTTTGAACAAAGAGTCCTGGAGCTTCTACCCTTGCTTAACCAATTTCATGAAAACAATGTTTTTCATCTAAATGCTCGCAAATTCAAAGAGAAAGATCATGATGATATTTTGAGTTTTGGGTTGGCATGAACTGCTTATATCATCATCAAACATAATTATTATGGCAATTAATTTAGAACGATACTGACACATTTGGATTCTTCTTGATTCATTTTGATGAAACTAAGCGGTAAAAACGACTAAATTTCATTCTTTTGTCACTTATTTGCCTATTTTCCAGTGAAAGTTTCTAACTCGATGCAACATTTTCTAATGCTGTGAGCACGCAACGATGAGAACCGAGTATTGGTCATGCGCAGACGAGAGGTGGAGGCGAGTGGGTTTATGCAACGAAATTTCTTGACAGGTACGGGAGAAAAGTTCATACCTCGTGAAAAACTAAGCGTTAATTTTTCCATGAATCGACTCAGCATTTTTCACCTATTTTGCAGCAATGTTTTCTAATGTTATTTTATTTCCGTAGAATGCTAACGAAATGCTGCATTTTAATCTAGAACAACATAAATTTCTCTTTGAAAAGAGTACAGTGGAAGTATTTATATTCGAATTCATACTTGACTGCTGTTGACTAATGAGCTGTCGTCTTATAATTTATCGTGGCTATAGCAATGCATTCTATCATGTTATTTTTCGATGATGATGGATACTTTCCGTTGCCTAACGAACAATAATTGAAAGGTCCATAATTTAATTAGCATTCTTAATGAAGCAGCCAAAGCAAGCCCATTCAAAAGCTGTGAATATGCCAGTTTGGTCAAAAGTATTATATTAAGTGATATCAATTAGGTTAATACGTTTAAAGGGATATTAATAGCATATTAAAAATCTCATTAGGAAGAAAGTTCTTTTGGCTTCCTGCGTGTAGCCATCGGAAGCTGGCAAATTCTATTAGCCAATGAAATTCACAGGAATAAAATATACAAAGAAATTCTTGAATCTTAAAGAGCATGAAAACATTGCATTTTTAATGCGATGTTGAAAATATTTCATGAAGGTTTTCCACCAAAGAGATAGCATTTCCATAGATTATGGGTTGAAATTTTAATTTAGTACAGATTATGCATTTCAAAAATATTAATTTTTTACGAATTAAGGAATGGCTGAAGGTTGCGATGCAGTTAGAATCATATGCATTCAATCAAAATCGTTCAACAGCATTTCGAGTTAATTGAACATGTTTAGTCAATCTTTGCTGGATTAATTATGATTTAAAAACATTTCCATGAAATTCAAAAGTCTTTTTACCATGAACAAGACTTCTGATAAAATTTTGGAAATTTCATTTAAAAAAAGAGTCGGAATTCGTCAGTAGTTCCTTAAACTTAATCTATGCGCCTGTTTGATAGTCGTAAGGCTATGGATTGTACGAGAGGAAAAACGTTCAGGACTTTGCCCTAGTCTTTTCAAAGACTTACATCCTTTCGTAGCTACAAAAATATTCAATACGATGAATATAATTTCTGCAGATAAGGGAGCTCCGAACTTGACTTGTGAATCACAAAATGTGACATTGAGGAACATATTTGAGTATAAACTATATCTGATCAGTTCTTATCACCCTCCCACGAGAGATTATATTCTTTATTAGCATACATTTAAGCTCCTTTTAGGCACATCCTGTCCTTTCTCTTCCTTTTTCTTATATCTCCAATCGTTAATGATATGAAAAAATAACATAGGATCAAATATCCTATGGATAAATAACGTATGAACTAATAGCATATGATCAAATAACGTATTGCCAATAATACACTGACAAATAACGTATGAACAAAAACCATTGAACAAATACAGTTTGAGCAAATAACGTATGTAGAAATGATGCACGAACAAATAACATAGGAACAAACAACATAGGAACAAATAACATAGGAAGAAACAACATAAAAACAAATTATGCTGCAGCATCCATAAAAGTCGCCAACACACTGGGACATAAATTGTGCAGAAATGCATCTATATTTCCAATATTTGTGCTCGACTTTTCTTGGCGAAGAAAAAAATGACGCTTCATTCTTGTTCAAAGAACGGCCCTGCAGTGCGTATCATTCCGTTTGCAAATCAAGAGAACAAATGCCTTTGGTTCAATTGTAGCGCTGAAATATGGCAGGGAAACTTTTGGTGCGCGTTGGGCACCCATTCAATTTGGGTTAAGGAAAAATTTATGCGCCGCTTCAAATTTGTTTCAAAAATGTTTGATGTTCCAAATTTATTTTTCAAAAAATTGTGGTATCAAATTTGCTGCAAAAATTTTTATAGCTGCAGATTTATTTAAAAAAAACTATGTTTTCTAATTTTTTAAAATTATTTGAGGGGTTTCAAAAATGTCCATGCATTCAAAAATTAAAAATTAGAAAAAATTGGAAATTTTTGTGGTTTCAAAAGTTCATGTGCATGTTCAGTGTTTGATATTCGCATAACTTGAAGCATTTTTACTCTTTCGGTGAATTTTTTACTCTACATGATAGCGATGTTCAATTTTTAAATGTTATTGATTTCTATGTACCTAAGATAACAAAATGGAGTGTGAAGAAGGTAAAACTGATTATTTCTGACTCTCTTCCCTCGTTCCATTCAATGGAGGTGCTAAGACCGTCGAAGTGGTGAGCAAGAAAATCAAAAGGCTCCGCCTTTCATTTACGTTCTCTCCCTTTTCCACTGCAATTTTGTTGTTCATCCCTCAGTTACGAATATTATTCACCTGCAAATTCTTGAGAACTATTGTCTGGATTTTAACGTGAACTTGTAAAATGGGTGATGTTTTAACAATAAGTGAGATAAATCCGTGAAGTTGAGGTATAACAGCACAGTCGCTATTTATCTAAATGTGTACATGTGCTCGATTGACTCAAGCTTCGTTGAATTTAAAAAGGTTCATTGTGCTGATATGATAATGTAATTCAATCTCCTCCAATGAGAGTTGCAGACTGTAAGTTTGAACTTCTGAAGAACATTCAAGTAAGGTTTCTAAATTATTCAGGGCAGGATTCTCGTAATCCCATGCACATGAATACTCGACCAGCGTGCAACATCCTACAATCGGTCTCGTCTTGCAGAAGTTACCACGCGTAACTTTGGTGACCGTGAATTTACAGAGCACCTTGGCTCGCCCCAGCGCTGTCGGAGGTGAAGCGGCATAAGAAATTCAGGAGGCGCAAATGGGTCTGGCAGGGACGCGCCTGGAGAGCGAGTAGCCTTTTGCAGCAGTGATGACAAGTTTACCTTTCATGCATTCGTATGCGAGCTTTTGCTCTGCTTTTATCCTCCAGAAAGCCATGCCTCCGCACACGAGATATCGTTCGCAATGCCGGACAGATACATGCAAATCTGACAGATGAGTAATGTCAGCAAGCGGCCTGAAAATGTCCGAGTCTTACAGTCAGCCAAGTTAAGAGTGAAATTGAAGTCGATAGTATTGCAGTGGGATAATTTTTTAAAAATTGGTAGGAGGTAAAGGAGCCCCTAGATTCGAATGTCAAGATGTATAGTGCTTTATTTTTATTAATATTTCGTACGAACTTGAAATACGATTACGCTTCAATAATTTCGAGTTCCACGGTAATCGTTTACTGAATTTCTTCTATAGAATGAACAGGTGAAAGACGCTAGGCTTCAAAAGGGTGGAATACAACTTTAGTACAGCCCAGGTCTCTTCAAGCATCTTGTGATAACATTTAATGAACACAAATGAGTTAAACTCGACAACAGCTCTTTTCATACAACGTGAAATTAGAGATCGCCTTCGTGGTAATTTAGTTACCGCGGGAGTTCGGGACATCAAAACAATTTGAATCAGGAAGTTCAGTTTACCTTTAGAGCCTGTTCCCACATCTCTTTTTCCGCAAGATCCGAATTTCAAGGACGATGTTCCTTTCAAAAGTGTTGAATTATTCCACGTCATCCGCCGATGATTAATTTAGATCGGTAAATACTTCCTGCCTCTTAAATTCATGGCTCGTGTAAAGTGCGCCAGTGATTCTCACTAGTGTTATTGATACGTAAAATTGTTGACGCTAATATGGACGAAGTCTGCAGGTAATCTGAACGTGGGGATTGGTGATACCTCGGCTTGAATAGGGAGGAAGGTGATGCGATCAGGGGGATGACAGGCGCCACAATGTGTCTGAGGTAAGATCTATGAGGCTCCATCACACGCAAAATGATCCAGAAGGAGAGACCGAAACCCTCACACAGACTGATATCGAACAGCGATTGAGCGTTAATAGCCAGATATCCGATAGATGTGCGTGCCAAGTCGCCTACTGAGGCCTTCAGACTCGACGTCGCATTTCTGTGCCTCTAAAAAGACGACAGAAGGGAAAAATCGCACGGATTACCTGAGGTCGTTAGCGGCACAAATGGATCCTGTCTGCTAACGTGCCGCAACATCGGGGATGGTTTGTGGCTTCTCTAAAATTACATGGAAATTAGTCATTCACTTTCATTCCTTATTATTCTCGCATAAAAAATTTTCCTTGATACTCATGCTTTTTTATAAATATGGCAAGTACTGCTTCCAGGGCTTATCATTTCAACCAATTTGATCTGAAAATTTTTCGATGACAGTATTTTGTGCTCAATCAGAAAATTTTGTCCAGGGTATTCAATTGCAATACTTCCTTGGAGCTATTAGCACGTGAATGGGACGGATAGCTGTACATTTCGGGCTGATTTTTTCATGAAATGTTAGTAGGAAAATGAATTAGATGTTGATGAGAGCACGACACGCAAGATCATGACTGATCTCTTTAGGGACAATGGATTTGCTGAGCAGACATTTCTCCCTCTCCGTATAAGTTTACTATGCATTCGTATATTTATGAAAACACACATCTTGCATTAACGGTTATTGAAGTACAAGCACGAGTGAACTACTGAAAAAAAGGCTGAACAATGCAAAATATTCACGAAATTATATTGTGATTCCTTAAATTCTGTCCCTGTCTTAGCAAATTCTGAAGATGAGTATTATAGCTCTCGAAAGCTCTAATCTTTAACATACATCTATTTCTCTTAAGATGCTTTTACCCCTGTTGATCTTGGTTATGTTGCTATGTTTTCGTTATGATTATGTTATGATATATTTATTACTTTGTTTGTACTCTGCACATAGAGGCTCAACCAAATGGCAGAATTATTCTAAAGTGGTTACCAAGAATACGAATTGAATAAATAGTTTCTAAGACAAGACTGGGCAAGTAACAGTGTTAAGTTGATATGTGACGATGACAAACAGCATACTTTTTAATAACCCCTTGTTTCCTGCACATGATCATGCATGGGAAAACATAACATACCCTGGCAGGAAGTTCATGCTTCATAGAAAGAATTTTCATCCAAACACTCTGAATTCAGAACCACAATCATCACATCTTCAAAGTTAGTCTTCAAAAAACTGGAAACCATTCGGACATCTAATTCTGATAGCTTAAACGGTAGTGCAGGTTGATGTAAATTATCTCGTCAGAAGGACAAGGCACCCAAGAGAAAAAAGTTACGTCCTCGGCGTACGTGGTGGCGAAAGTGGGCTCGACGCCGGCAGAGACTGAGGCTTTATCTGGCGCGCTGTCACCAGCAGACACGCTGGCCGCAGCTGCTGTTCTTCTGCCGATACATGCAGATCGCTCGGGCTCGAAAACAACTTGTGTGTCTCTTCAATATAAAAGGCCTCAAAGGAAGGACTGTTCTTTTCATAGCGACCCGAGAATTTGTCCTACTCTGCTCGGGTGATATACATAGAGTCGCTGTGTTAAGTTGCTAGCGATGTGAGGTGGAAGCTCTATACATCTTGTACGATAGCGTGTTCTAATTTTTGTACGAGCATCAAGTGGAGCAATCGTGAACTTTACACACGTTATAGAGAAATAATGATTGTGACATAACTCATGAGTACTGTAAAAATTGTTCACACCTTTGTATCGTACAGCGTACACGTCATGAGCCCTTTAGATTTCAACAACGGTATTCAACTGAGAGCCTTCTCGCCAGAGCAGATACGAGGGGTGAGCTGGAGCGTCAGCTCTTGCTGAAGTATTAATTAGAGATTTATTTACCATTAAAGGATGGCGTCCTTGTCATAAATTTAGCGAGGGAGAAATACTCATTGCTGAGTGGCGTAGATTTAAGCCGACTCTCACTGCCATGATACGTACATTATGGCATATGGTTCGAATTTTTGCTGGTTTTTAAAAGTTATGTGTTTTTTCAATTTTGTAATTGACATTCGTAGCTCAATTTTTTTAGATTGATGAAGTCAAGGATCAGGTTTCCAAGAAGTCCCTGCTCAGATGCCCGGCCTATTGAACGTATTAGATGTACATGTGCGAGTAAATGATTTGTAGGGCTATAGTTCGCCTGTTATGAGCTTTCAAACTCTGTTGCCTCTTTTAGTAGAACAGCCTTTTTGTAAAAATTATAGTGTATCTGTTTTTCAATGGATAAGTCATTTGTGGTGCATATGAGAGCAGTTCTTAAGGAGTGAGACTGCTGCAATCGCTTGCGTTTGGAAAAACATAACAGAGACTACAAAATAGAATGTAAATCATTAACGGTTGACCAAAATTACCTATTTCTTCAGCTTATGCTCATCGCTGGGGTTATAAAAAGTTGCCGAAAGTCACCATTTAAGAAGGTGTTATAAATTCAACGAGAGAAATGTGCCACAGCTGCTAGAAGAATTTAGTAAATATTTCGCTACCAAAAACGACGATTTTGTAGACAGCATTTGAGTGTCCCACAGGGATCCGTTCAATTGAAGAAGATATCGGGCATTGTTCAAAGTTGTACGAGTGGCACACGTTGATAACTCACATCAAATTAATTTTGCTTTAGATTTATAGAATTAAAACTGAAAATGTATTGCAGAAATCAAAATTAATATATCGACCATGAATTTTTTTAAATGCAGGGTTAGTTTCTGGCGGTTCCCTGAGAACCAATTCACGATACCTAAAAAGCATCTTTTACTGGTCGCGAATCGAAAGTAAACTTGTTGAATGGAAATACCCGTCGCTTTAGTTTAATTTCAATAAGTTTTAAAGTAGTAGGTAAGTTTTCAGAGAGGTTATTATGCCTTGGTATGGACCTTATTATGTGAGCCTAAACACTGAGGGACACTTCGCGCCTCGAGCGAAGCAGGAGGGCAGGCTGTGTAGGCGTGATACGGCTGGTGCACGGCCTCTGGCACCATTGGGCAGCCACGCGCCGGGAAAACGCTCGCCAAAAATGCCCTTCGTCTTCTTGATGACGCCGTTTACGTCATTAGACAGTAAATAATTAAAAATCAGCAAATTTTGATGACAATGAAGTTTCTGTTCACATACCTGGAGGATGCAAAAAGTTTTCAGAATTACTAGTCCTAAAGTTATAGCTACGTTCGGTGTTTTTAATATTCGGCTGTGTCCTCCGAGTTAAAATATATTCATATAAGTTTGTTAAAGTCTGCGCTGGTAGAATATGAGGTGAAAATAGAGTGTGCAAGCTTCTGCACGCACAAGGGCTAGCTTTTGTGGGAAATAAGTTATAACCCTTGATGCTTGCCATTTGGTGAAAGGAGTAATGAACAGAAACGCAAACAATGGAGAAAGAAATGATAAAAGAAGGAAATGTTGTTACAGTCGGTTTCAAATTCACGATGTAAGGATCGACCGAAACACTGGTAAGAGAAATCTAATCTGCATAGAAAGTGATATGTGAATACAGGCAGAAAAATGAAACGTTGAACTAGTTTACTTGAATCGAAGATGAACGTTCAAACTGGTATTAACAACGAGTCTAAATGCGAAAGCGGTATTTTTTATGGAAAATAAATTAATGAAAAAGGTGATACTAAAAAGGTATCTTAAGCCATTGTAATTTGAACGATTCGGGCCAGGACCCATCACTTGGTCCCATACGGATATTTTTTAGCATATTTATGAAAGAAATGATAAATAGGAAACTGCCAATTCAAATTAAGTATAAAAACGTCAAAACGTGACCAGAAAATGTACAAAAACATAAATTTTAGCAAAGCATGAAAAAAATTTCGAAAAAGATCATACAAAACTGTTTACGGTTGACTATTTTTATAGTATAGGTGTTTTGGATGTGCCTGAGAAACGGCTGCAGTTTATTTATGAATTATGACTAGAATGCATAGACCGAAATTGTTTGAACAGGGATTTAAAATTTTAAGCACTTGGAGCTGATAGTTTGGTCGCAGGTGTTATTTTATCAAGGTTGCCGAGTGGAAGAATGAGAGGGAGAGCACAGAAAGCCCCCGTGTGATGACTACGGCCAGTATGCTCTGCGACTTTCTCGAAAAGAGCTCGGTGAGTTGAGCCCACATACTGCGATGCACAATTCGCACAACTGAAATTATGTATGAAAAAAGATCGCGTGTCAGCAGATAGCACATCCTTCAAGTGAAACAGTGATTTTTCAGGGCTCTTGTTGATCAAAATTCTTCCAAAAGGACTTCATGGAAACCATTCGGACAAAAAGTTGGCAGGGTCATTCGTGAGTTTCTTAGATTGGTAGCCAAAATATTTAATCAAGCCGTAAATATTATCAGTATGATAATTACTAGCGGTCCTATTGTATAGATTTATGAAGAATTTATTGATTATATGAGAAACCAGGAAAGTTGGCAACCCACTAAAATAAGAATAAGACTCAAGAAAAGTGGATTCACTGTGAATGTCTGCTTAGTTGCAGCACCCTCTATAGGCTCAGTCAGAATCCATGTTAGTACATTTTCTTCTTTACATCATGTTACAGATTTTCAGTTCTACGTGGCTTAAGTATCTGATCTCAAAAGTAGAGGGAAACGAGAGAAATAAATTCGCAGAGGGGTCATAATCGAACGAAGAAAATGACGCAATATTGGGAGAGGGGTCATAATCAAACGAAGAAAATGACGCAATATTGGCAGAGGGGTCATAATTGGAACGAAGAAAATGACGCATCATACTTGTATTAGAAGACCGAACGTGAGTCAGTATTGCAAGATGTGTCATACATTGTACGAAATTCTGGGAGCCTACCCTATATACTGCATTGAAGAATTTATCATAAATGGGACGCGACAGTAGTAAGGGAAAAAGCAATGTAGGCTGTCTCGACTGTTAACAATACGTATTTTCGAAAAAGGAGGAATGAATCGTTGAAAAATTTTAGTGACACGTCATCGTCATTAATAAGACTGCCTAAGCTCTAAGACAAAAGACTCCTATGAAATGTTTAGGAACAAAGAANCGAAATCGATTGAAGTATGCCATAAAGTAAGAAATATATTGCCAAATGCTGTCTTAAAAATTCTATATCGTACGCTTATTCACCCGTTTCTTCAATACGGAAGAGAAGTATGCTTGTACGAGACCGATAAAACACGAACAAAGTTTTTACTCTCCAAAACAAGCCGCAACAGCTGTCGCACACCTGGACTACAATGAACACATTAACGACTCTTTTAAATCCATAGAAATTCTTAAATTGCCCGACCTTTATCAGTTTTCGTTGGGAATTGTTTTTTTTATTAAATCAAGCAGCGACCCAAATATCCATGAAACAATTTCTGCCCCCATGATCCTGTCACCATGAATTGTAATAAACTAGTACTTCCTTATTACTCACGCGCCAAATCCCACTCCATTCACTTAACAGGCACTAAATTTTGGAATTTTATACCTCCGAATATACATCAAAATACCTCATTCAAATCCTTTTACGCTAATCATGAGTTCTACCTTCTCTCGCTGTATTAAAGCAATATACTTTCGTCTAATTACGTCGACCTATGTAGTCTCTTACTTCAAACTCATACCATATTTTTACCATAATTTGTCATTTTAAGCTACTCATTCAGTTATCGTAACTTACAAAGTTATGTGTAACTTTAAACTTTTTATTATTAAACATGAATGTACAGTAATTTAAAAATTCCCATTCCTTCTCGGATATAGGTTGCCCTAGAAGCCTTGTAGCTTATTTAGGCCCACAAGCGATGTATATCCTGATTACAGTTTCTCGTCATTTTTCAATTGATTTTAGTTCTGTGCCCGATACACGTTACTTGTGGTAAATAAACGTTTTAAATGTTTCAATGTTTCAAATTATGCTGGTACTAATTGACAATTTTTAAAATTTGTTTGCAAGTTTTTATGCTTCCTATTTATGAGATATTGTGTGAAAAACTACTATTAATTTTTATCAGTAGTTTCCTGATACCAGGTTACTACATTTTATTCATAAACTTGCAACGAAATTCGATGTTCATAAAGATTCAACGTTTTTGTTCACTTGCAACGCAATTTTTATTGCTGTTGAAATACTTCAAATGAATATTCCAATGAATTTTCTTCAATCGAGCTCGAAACTCAAAACTGTGTTGAACTATTCTCAAAATTTTGAAAATGGGGTTTTCCAATGGACAATTTGTGAAGTCTTTTGACACTCTGTGAAGATAATTTACTTCATTTCAAGCCATTCATCAGTTTTTATGAATATCATGTTATAAAGTTTATGATATGAACGGTATGAAACATACACACTAAAGACATAGTTCCTTTATAGTTTAATAGCGCTGGCTGCACGCCGTACTTTATTCTGCAAACTAGACTACTCGTAACACGCTAGGTTAAATAAAATTTATCAAAATCAAACCGTATTTAGAAATATATCCTATGCA
>VOMN01107036.1:0-14926 GCA_014899125.1 Orchestia grillus | reverse complement strand
TGCTGGGGGGAGTGTTGGTTGCCATGTGTCCATAGCCCCATGCAGAGCCTCTGGTGCTGCGAGTGCGAGTTGGTGAGATCGCCTTTGGAGGTGCGAGCCAAAATTTGTGGAATAAAATTCTGCTTGCCGTTCTTCAAGTATTTTGCTCCTGGTTTAAATTTGTCTGCGCCGGGCAGAGCAATCGATTGGGTGTAACTCTGAATGCAAATTGCAGTGCGAACTAAAGTTCTGTGATGTCGATAGTGGACTTTTCAATTGAAACTCCGAATGTGTTTATATAGTTATAGTTTTTGTTGTTTTTAAAATCTGGTAAGATTTTGCGTTTTAAACGTCCCCTCCCGACTGTAAATTATTTATTTGTTTTAACATTAATTATTAGCTAGGCTAGTTACTGGTCAGGAAGCAACGCTTATAACGTACCTGCACACTACAGGGGCCAGCTTCACTGGCTCACACTTTTTACCTTTCCTGTGTCAGTTTGTCGTTGATTTCGCTGGAAGTTTATGCACGCAATCTGCCGTGATAAGCTTCGATAGACCGAATTAAATCCTGTCTTGACTTGACGATTTAAAGAAACTACGAGTAATTCCGAAATTTTTCAGCCATCCTTAAAACTTTTTAAGTTCATTTGCTTCACTGTAACAATCTTAATTTTCCGTTCAGTAGCGTTAATGATCGTTTTTAAGGTGAACTCTCATTAAGTCAACCATTAGCATTCAGATTATTATCAATATGACCTGTGTGCATACTGACACGGTATTTCAACTACTTAACGTACGAGTGTGTCATCTGTAAGTCATCTCTTTTTTGTACGCCATTAGTGTTTTTCTAAGCCCTCTGTAAGTCCATTGTATTTTTGTAGGCATTCTTAAGGTTGTGTGCCTGCTTGCGAGCCTCTGAACGGTTGCACGCCTCTGTGAAGCCCCTATGAGTGTGTGTAAGAACAATATGACGAACGAAATTCGTTCAATTTCCATGGTTTTGCTCCGCATAAGTGCGTCAGCACTGATCTTGAATATCTTGGAGTATCTTGAAAATGTTTGGACCTTTATGTCCTGGCCCCACTGGGGTGCCGCCGGTTTAATGCCACACTGATGCGGGCCCTGTTACACTGATGCAAGCGTTTGAAACGCGCAGGGCGTGCCTCCGAGCTACGAGGAGTGCACGCGGCAGGTGCAGCCCAGGCCCCCCATACTGGACCACCTGCCCTCCTGCGGGAGGCCTCGTGCCTGCGGAGGGCGCTCGTCGGGAGCACACAGGGTGGCGGTGGGAGGGGGCCGCCGCTCCCGACACCGCGACAACCCCGACAACATCAGCTACCAGAGCATCGGTTCGGCTAGACACTCCGCCGCCAGGTACCATTGGGGGACACTTCGCCGCCAGGTTCAGGGTGTTTATGAGCTGGTGGGACACTCCGCCCTCGGGTACCATAGGGGATTTTTATGAGCTGGTGGGATTTTAGTTGTGCAGAATATTGCTCCAAGGTCTCCAATGCAGTGCGTGTAGCGTCTCCATTTGCTAGTTTAGAGGATTTTATTGGTCCTTGTCACTTTTCACGCCGACTATTTGTAGGCTCCATCACGCTAACCAGTTCAGGGTTCGATCCCGGCTTAGGCGAAGTATTTCACGTAACCAGGGCGTACTTCCCTTGAAAAAAAAAACTTAAACCATACGTGCCTTACATCCCTCACCACGCCAGTAGTTGTAAGGCATTGAAAACCTAACGGTAAAACGTGTTGGAATAAATAAAAGTTCTTTATTACGTGCAACAGGCAAAGCTTCTAATTGGGATAACATTTGATTGGAACATATTAAGACACTACTGGTTCAAATTGACATATCTGTTGAAGAAAGTCATGCTTGAAAGGAAAACTCGATCGACTCGAAACCAAGTTCGTAACAAAAATAGCGAACTCGTTTTCTCTAATTTAGAACAAGCTGCTAACTTGGACTCCCTAAACACGTTCAAATTAAGAGCGTTACTTGGACTTAATGAGAAGCTCTGTGTATTTTATAATCATAGCTGTGTAGGAGAAGTTATTAATCCGTCGTATTAAAATTTACTTACTTCATTTTACCATGAATTCGTGTGGTCACCAATTTCAAGAGGCAAAGTCTCTACTGCAGCGTGAGTGAACTTTCTACATCAACATTGTTGCCGAGGTGACTTTGATGCTTTATTTTTACACGCCCAGCATGCGGAGCTGGTCCGCCTGCGACAGCTTGGGCTCGACAGACACGATGCACGCGGCGGTTTTGGGTGTCGGCGCCGAAGGTGCCACTTACACCAACTACAACAACAACAGCAGCAGTGGAGGCGGGGCGGGCGGCAGCATCGCCAGCGAGAGCACCAACGTCACCCTGGACACCATGAGCACGCTCAGCTCGGCAGCCGTGTCTCAGGCAGCCTCCTGTCGCGCCCTCTTCGGCTCCCGCACCTCCTTCGACTCGTCTTCGCTCGTCACAAATGAAGGTTTGTTTGCTCCATGGCTTGTGTTCGCGTCGGCGCGACATGGCCTCTGAAGCGATCGAAAATTTCCACTACTTCTTGTGGTGTATCGTGTCAGGGAAGTGGTGGTCTTGTTGCGCTACCTCAGACACGTGAAGGTTGCATCTATTTTGATCCAGAAATGGGACGATTGAATCTTGAAGTTTGGATGTACTCTTANCTTAACTTCCTCTTTCTGGGTTCTGTGCTACACAGTGGAATTCTTTCTACCGGGTAAATTCTCACCTAATTGAAACTGAAGGTGTAACTTTACTTTCTCCCATTAATTCCTTTAACTCTTAACTGCACCGTGCATTATATCTGATACAGTTTCCTAAAATAGAATAGTCCTTTTATCAAAATGATCTGACCTAAGGACTATTTTTGTTTATCGTGCAAAGAAATTAGTGCAGTGAAGGGTGAACTTCACTCTCCGTGCCAGGTGCAGTGCTGCGGCTGTTATAGTTAATCATTATGATCAGTTGGTACGAAACAATTTGTTGATGTTTATTCTTCAACAAATGTATGTTGAAGAATATGTGGATAAAATGTGGGTAGATCAGGCAAGCACGTGACAATTATATAGATGTGATCGACCATAGATCTTGGGTAGGTAGGTCTCTCAGGAGCTTAGGATAGGCCATAGGCAATAGGGTTAGGTTAGTTTGGTCTATCCTATGCTACTGTGACTGGCGTCCCTAGAATAAGACTGTTAGGGTAGTTCAACTTTAGTAAATCCTTCAGGATTTCTATCTTTCGTGCCTATTTTGCTTCTGTCAATTTTCTTGTCTTCTTCTCTGATCATTCTCATCTTTCTTCCTTTTTTTTCTTGACTTACTGTTTCTATGCGCAGGGGATCCTGTGTGGGACTCCACTTGTGTACAGATTCTCCATTTTTTGAAGCTGTACTAAATGTTCTTTTCTCTTTGCTCTCTTTGGATCACAATACATGTGGATAGGGAGTTTTAAACTGATTATCGAATCTAATCAATCCCTCGATTATCAAGTACCTGCGCTCCCTCACGCCGAGTGTCTCGTGCCTAACAGCTAGTCCATGTGCAGGGGCGCCGCTGCTGGAGGAGGCGGAGGAGGGTGTGGCAGCAGGGGACGACTGCCGCACGCCTGACCAAGTGTCTCAGTGCACCAGGGACTCGGAGGAACCTGGCGTCAGGGACCTGCGCTCCCCTGCCTTCTCCTTGCATGAGTGAGAGCCTGGGGCACCAGTGAGGAAGTTTCGTGCTCCATTGAAAAGGCCTGGTGCGCCAGTGAAGGGCCCTGGTGCCCCAGTGAAGAGACGTGGTGCTTGGGTGTAGGGATGTGGTGTAGCGGTAAAGACGTGCTGACAATTACGGTTTACTTGTGGCGATTTACTCAAAGCCTGAGTTCATTCAAACACTTCAGAACTCCTTAGAACAAATCTGCCTTATTTTCCAAACGTACAATTATCAAGTGTTAATTTCAAAGGAGATCTTCCTCGTTATTTCTAGTTCCTAGTCTATTTCTGATCTCTGTACAAATTTATTGCAATTTAGCCAAAGTTTCTGTGTTTTTAGCCGTGATTTTAGTTAATTTTGAGATGTTTATTGTTTCGTGTTGACTTGCGTTGTCAAGTCTGTAGACACCATCGAGTCACAGCGGCCGATATCCCTCAACCAGCCATGACCCTTCCTGTCCAGCTAATGCCTCCTCAGAACCTTCAGATGTAACCACGTTCTGCTTGCGTCCTCCAGCTTGCGTACCGTAAACAGCAGTAAACCTAGTCGCTTTAACTCGTCTGTAGCATCGCCTCTCCTAGCGTAGTTCCTTCGTAATTTCACAGTGTTCATTACAAGAAGTGTCAGGTGGTAGTCACATTTGGCAACGTTTCTTTGTAGTTAAATTAGGAATTTCCGTCTATGAGATGCTTGGATGTAGCGCAAAAATGAGGGTTGTTTACCGAATGATGTTTTTTGCTCAGAAAAGTTTTCGGGAATCTTAATTGTCGAGGCATTTTTGTGTGCGTTTACCTAAATGTAGCAAACTATGGCACTCCGTTATTGAATGATAATATTCTTAAAAATGAAGATATTTCTTCATTTGAAGGTTTTTCTATCTAAGGGTTGTTGAATGTTTCAATGTCAAAGCTACGTACATAGTTTACGGCGTGTAAGCAATTCTTGTTCGCCCATTAATTAGTAAGTTGTTCCCTTGAAGAAAAAAGTTCTGATCTCACTTTCGAAGAACTATTGATCTCATGCGAACTCCGTTATTTGCAGATTTTATATAAACTGTAGAGACTGTACATAGTATCTTTCAGCGTTACCTAGGCACGAACGAATGCTTCGTCAAGAGAGGCTGCCCAATGTTCTGAAGGTGATTCACTCCGATTTCATCCGCATTATTTGCAGTTGATCTGTAGATTGTGGTACCTTCTTGAGGAGTACGTAGGTCGTTCTTTTGGGAAAGCGTTTCCAGTTTTCTGTCTCTGACTTTTTCCAAGTTACCTCATTGCACAGACGACTTCTGGTGCTGTCAGCAAAAAGCAGCAGCAGCTGAACAGACCTATTACCGGCGACCTCACTGGCACTGCAGATGCTTTTGTAGGCAACGGGCAGACGTGGTTCTGACTATGAACTTCTGGGAGTATTTTTCAGGTGTATCGTACTACTATCGGAAGTGAAAGGGGAATGAATAGTATGGTGAACAGGTGTTGTAGAAGCTAGCAAGCGAAGTGAACAGATGGTAGTAATAAAATGGGAGAGGTATTACTGTCGTAAGATTTGAGTGCACCGAGAATGGCCAAAATGCTGTATGTATGGTGTAGCTTATGTGTATAGTGCTAGTTAAGAGTAAAGAATATACTAGTCACTTTTGGAGGTACATAAAGTGGTTGCAAATTAGAGACGGCGTTTGTATTTGACTGAAAATTCGTAAAGATAAAGAGTATCACTGACAAGGTGAAAGGAGTGAAAAGAATGTAAAATTCAGAGCTGTATTGTGTGGAGGTAGATTTTTTCTGACATTATACCCGTCCGAAGTGAGATTTTGTTGAATCTAGAGGACTATAGCAGTAGTGGTAAGGTGTTGAAAACTGTACCAGTGATGAGCTAACAAGAGTGTTAATATAATGAAATGTATATCTTAAATGCTAGCAAAATTTAATCGAGGAAGACGTCCGTTTTGGGGGTTAAGAACTACGGTTTATATAGAGAGGTAGTGTGATTGTGTAGAAATGTGTAGAAGATCATTGAAAGATTTTTGCGAGTACAGTATTCTTTGACTTGAGTGATGTGATGCATGCCTCTTTGAGCGATAAATACGAAACCTAAAGTTGAAGAGGCAAGGAATGGTTCGTATGTGATTGTTAAAACACATTAAATGACCTGAGTCTCAGCATTTAAGGAAGGCTATCCCTGCTAGGCCTCCCTTGCCTCACTACCATCAGACGCCAGAAGGAAACGGTCTCATTTAACAGCTCGCGGATATGCGAAGACACGCCATGCACACAAAGCGGCGGCACCCCAGTGTGTCCAGGGCATAAAGGCCCAAACATTTTCCAGATATTCAAGATATATGATGACAAGAAGCTGTCTGATTGAGGCTAGGCGCAGAATGTGTAGGTAAATGCTTGCAGTTCGAGTGGAGAACTATAGAGGAGTCCTAAAAAATGTACTCACTTCTTCATGGTTTGTAATTTAATAATTTCGGCATAAAAAGACTTACTCTTATAAATATTTTGCAAAAGTGTAGTGTGACTTAAATTAGCCGTGAATAGGTGGCGCTTGTTGGCAATTTATTGCCAGAGAGCACGAACTACCAAACCGTAAGTACCATTTTTTGGACCCTTTTGTATTTAGGGAAGATCTGTTTTGGCTCTTCGGCCGAGTCGTATTGGCCGGGAAGCGAGATTTGACAAAAATTCGTTCAATTATCATTGATTAGTTTCAACGAATTGAATTAAAGCTATGTTAGAACGTGTCTGGCGTGTGTTGGAGTTGCGGCAGTTACTCAAGCCCCGTGCGGAGAAACGTGCCGAAAGTTAGCCACTCTTGCTAGGTCAAAACGAGGCTTCGGAACAGCGATGATATGTACATCTTAATCGACGTGCTGTGTGTAGTACGGTATGTATGTGTAGTGTGTGGTTGCGGTAGGATTTTTGAGTATGTTCCAGCGGGCTATTGCTTTGCTGCCGTGATCTTGACCCTCCTGAGTATCCGGTACAGAGAACCATTGTCGTAAAATGTTCTTTCCGATGAGTCACTTCTTATCGATGATAACAATCTGTCTAACTTCAATTCTTGTGCGTCTTATTGTAAGGGTCTATTTTCTTAAAATTATTTGGCTGATCTTCAATTTTCGATCACGTTCACAAATCGTAGCGGTTCATTGGCATAAAAGATAAAATTGCCATAATTTGTTTTACTGGAACTCAATGATTTTGAAGTTTGAGACTCGAAAAGGGTCCTTAGATGTCTGCTGTAAGCCTCTTTATTCAATGCTCTGTGAAGGAATAGAAATCTGTTTTTTCTGTGATGATTTGTTACTAATTTTCGTTGTATGGTGTTGTAATTGTGTTTGCCTAATTATGAGTCTTTAATATAATGGTTTAATTTGAAGTGTGAAGATTTTCTTGTGTATCGTAAGTGTCGTTCCTATTTTAGAGGGGATGAACAAACGCTATTGTTAATTAATTAGTTATTAGAGTGATTATGGCATTTGTGTGTTTATTGATGTGCGTTTTCCCGTTAATCGCCGCTCACTTTAATTCTAGTCATATCTGTGATCGCTTACTGCATCACGTCGGACAAACCTATTTTGTTGAAGCTCGCTTGTGGTGCGAGCCAGACTCAAGTTACGCTCGTTTTGATCATTTGCGCGCATCTTGAAGTGCCGGTAACGGTACTGTCTCTTTGCAGCAAGGAATGTAGCTTTTTTTCTTGGAAACTTGTTTTGCTCATTCCTGAGGAACTTGTTTTGCTCATTCCTGAGGAACTTGTTTTGCTCATTTCTGAGGAATTTGTTTTGCTCAATACTTGTTCTGTTCATTTGCCGCTCATCTTCAATTGCCTGCTAACGCTTCTGTTTCTGTCGAGCAGGAAATGTAGCTTGTTTCCTGGGAAACTTCCCCTAAGTTGCTCTCAGTTTTTCGATGTGTTGTCCTTCTTGGTTTTATTGTGTTTAAATTTTCGAAGTTTTTTGTGTTCTCAAACTACATATATATTTACGTTACGTTTATTTTATATATTTAATGTCTTTGTTTTTATAGTTCATCCAAAATGTGTTTTTTTTTAATTTCCGAATTGCGTTCGTTTTTGCCTTATTTTATTTAATTCATGGTGTTTTTGTCTCTAATATGAAATTCTCATATTCAATCTTGTATTTGTAAATTTCCGAAAAAATTTTCTTCGCTCAGCTTGAAAAACAATTTGTGGAATAGTTGTAGGGTTTTCAATGGCAGTTATTTGAAGTTGTAAGCATACGTTGATTAAATGTTGACTTTCTGTTAGTGAAAGTATTGAAGGGTTGTGGATTCTGCGGATTCTGCAATGGGTACACAGATTTCCCCAGTACTCATGTACCCATCGCAGAGTCGGCATGAATAGATTAGTGGAAATCTGAAATCCTAGTGTAGATTCGATGTTCCAGTCTATAAGCTTCCAATTCCACCTTCACACTCTTGTGGGCATTTTACACTCAAGTGACAGAGGAAACACGGGTGCTGCTATTTTTGACAGTGACCAAATAATCCATCTCCAACCTTGTGCGTCCAGAGACCTGAGGCAAAACGTGTTGTATGTTAGCGGGGATTAGGACTCGAGTGTTGTGCACGTGAGGATTTACGGAAATGTATCCATACATGTATCGTTGTATTTATTATTTATTAGTGTTAGTGTTCGTATGAAAAATTCTAACTTCGAGGCGAGTGAATAGACTCAAAAATCTTCATCGACTTGACGGAAGAGTGAATTTAGAGGATAGCGCCCGTACTGTCGATAGTGTAACTCGGTAATCGCATTAATATTTCTCGTATATTACCTTCAATTTTCTCGGCACATACGTAATTCGGCGGAAATTACCTTAGCAGAGGTTCTGTGGCAGGGTCCTGATTCCTGAACTCCGAGGTAGCCCTTGGTAATTACGGGGAGTTACGCTGGCTTCAGTACCCCAGAAAACTGCTTAGAATAATTTCATTCTTGAAGTACTGGATTGTTAGTTCTCGTTTAGCCCCATCCTGCACCGATGTGGGAATGCACCAGGAACTTCCGTCGCTCATCCAGGAACTTCCGTTCACAAATTCGGAAATAATGGTACATTATCATTCATTTACTAAGAAAAACGAACAAACAGGATGAAGAATACGAATTTGGTAATGCCGTTGCTGTCCTTGAGGCTACACTTATTTTTCCGCGTGGTTACACAGTAATTGTTCACTACAAGACAATGGCCAGGCTGTACATTGTCGACCGTGACCCCCTCAGAGGCGTGAGATAGGCCATGAGGAATACAGGTTTGGTTAGGTTTGTCTATTCTGCGCTATGGAGATTGGCGTCCCCAGGGGGAGCTGTTAGATTACCTCAGTTATAGCTAGGCATTTGAGACCTATCTTTTGTGCCCACTTTGCTTCTTTCCATTTTCACGACTTTTTGGCTGATTACTCTTTACCTTTTCTTCTTCTTTCGTAACTTGCTGTGTTTCAAAGAGGCAATCTTGTGTGGCAACACTCCCGTACATAGATTTTACGTTTTCTGACGTCCATATTACATGTTAATTGTCCCTTCTTATCGCTCTCTTGAGATTGCATTTGATGTGGCTAGGAAGCTTTTAGCAAGTAATAAATAAAAAATTGAGGTTGACCGTGACTCAAGGCGAGTGAAAATTAATCTTCTAGTTGATGGAAGGGAAGGGTAAATTTAGAGAACAGCGCCCGTTCAGTCGAGAGTACAACTCTGTAATCGCATTAAAGGGTTTACTTATGTGATTCGTAGCTCATTCCGCCTCTGAACATTTGTAGAGGATTTAGCTCTTCGAATACTAATCGCATGAAGGTATATCATGCTTGTATGAATTCACTTGCACGAGTCTGAATTTACTTGAGCTTTTTAACAGATTTAGTGCTGTGTACGCATGAAAAAGTTGACTGCGAAGTGACACACAGACGCGTGTCATTCTTGTAGACGCGTGGCCGCTGGTGTGTCACGCCGCAGTTAACAACTTCTGTCTCAAGCTTCCCGCCGCCGATTTGTCAGTACGGTGCTAATGCTCATTGTAATTTCTAGTGGCTAAGTCGACATTTATTTTCTGTCATAGCGTTTCTTTATGTGATACTTCTGATTCGTCAATTTCATTTTTGTCGCCCGTTACGCTTTGTATCATTGAGATCCCCCGTCACGGTTACCTAGGCGGTCGGCTCTACCGATGTGATGTTCGGCTTAATCAGTTTGTTGACAGTCCGCTTTCCGTCTGATGACCAACAATGCGTTACTTGTAATGCCTGATGAATTTCGTCGAATTCACGGAACACAATTTGTTGATGAGCAACATAGGCATTGTAAATTGGGTCTGTTGCGAAAAATTCTGTATGGCAGAACAAATCTTCCCTGCATATTCTACTTGCAGTTTCGCAAAAGCTTCGAGAATTTTTGTGTTCCTAACTCAATTGCTTCTTCCGAGTTTTCTGTGCATAACTTTCCTGTCACTGCAATTCGTTGGTTATTTCTTCTACCCAATTCTCATTTATATAGGTTCGTGTAATACGTACGTGCGGTGTTGCTGAATAAAATGAAATAATAACAAGCTTCTGATTTATGTTTCAGTTTATTCTTATTGCGATAAAATAAATGCGCTTCTAAATATATGCATAATACAAACGATAAAATATAACGAAAGTAATTTCAAAATCGTGCAGAATGGCGGGAAATCTACATTTAATAACACCAAATACCTCTCCGTTTCAGTGCTGAACCTAGTATTCATATTGAGAACGTTAGAACAAAATTAGCTCATAAAATTTTACGTCCAAAGTTCGAAATCCGCGCAGAACATGCTGTTAATATTTATACATTAGAACAGAAGAGGCACATATGCAAATAAAAAATATACATCATAAATTCGAAGTCCGCACTCTTGGTCCCAGGCTTGAAAGTCTATCCTAGATGGAACACCATTACCTGTGTTTTAAAATGACAAATAGAAGTCTAAGACGCACACTGGATCCCCTGAAGTCCTGTTCACTAAGTAGGCACGCGCCTACGGCCATAACAAATGCTTGACAGACGCCCGAGTCAGCAATGAAGAATATTTTTTTGAAGAAATGTCACGTAACTAGAGCATGGAACTAAAATCGTAGTAGAATTTAGATGACAGTTTTCATCAATAAGGCCCTATGCTTGAGATAGCTTTGGCTGATCACAAATGACTATTTACTTGACTTGTGATTAGAAAACTGAGTTGTTCATCTTGCGCGCTTACATTTCGTCGAGTTTTGTACTGGTCGGCGTGCGTCATGATGGGGCTATTGGCTGACAAGCAACAATAACTGGTCGGCGTGCGTCATGATGGGGCTATTGGCTGACAAGCAACAATAAGATTTCGAGACGAATCCTCAGTAGTTCAAAATAAAGAAATTTACCAATGCTGAAACCTTTATCATTCATTACTGGCTGATATACGTCATGAATGGTCAGTGATAGTTCAACTTGTGCCATTGCGGCCGTACTACGCTCAATAACAGATCGCATCGGCCGAGACTACTGTCGAATAATTCATAGCCACTTGGTGCAAAAAATTGCATGGTGAGTTTAACAGAAACTTTAAAGACTGTAGAAACCCATATTGTACGAAAGTCCACCCCATCCTTTGTTGTCGTATACGGTGCCTGTCTTAGTCTTGTACTCTCGAGCAAAAATTTCACGGTCTTTTGATGACCCTTTCCCTTCATTTTCTTCCAGAGCCTTCACCCAAGCTCTCACGACTTCGGTGCTTTTTTCGTCGTCCATGGAATGAGGACACCTACACCTGAAAGTGTTGAATCTATGACAGACGTGTTCAGCGTAAGACCCGTACGAGGACCTATTCGCATGGGAATGATTATTTGCCGCAATCCTACAGTTTTTGAACAGCCAAGAACTGTCACTGCCGCTGGGATTGACGGCAATCTCGAGTTCATGTGTCAAGCGCCTGCCGTCCACCAAGCTTGACGTAGCGTGCTGCCATGACCCATCTCCCAACCCTGATACCTTCATGATGGGAGATCCCACCGCAGAAGTGTTCACGGTGTGCAACGAATTGGACTGACGCGTGAGCAAAATCCGGGTTACCATGTGGCTGTTGAACTTGATCTGATCAATGTAGAATATGCGCGATGGGGAAAAAAAGTTTAACAACTTATTGAAGTCGATGGTGAAAGTCATGTTGCCGTAGAAGTTGTGCTTCGAATAATCCCTTGTTGGAGCAAACCACAGCACCTGCGAATACATGGAATTAGATTTGGAAAATAAGTCAAGATCAACATTTTTTTCAAAATGCCAGAAGCCATGTCAGAACAGGAAATCGCTAATATTTACGATTGATATATGATAGATAAGGGAATTACGAATATGATTCCAATATTTTCTCAGCATTCTATAAGAATACATTCGTTAAGTAAGAATTATTAAAATTCTCCATCCAAAAGACAAGATTGAGAGAGCGTATCAGTTATGATGCCTTGAACTCCAGCATATTGCGTACCAATCTTTAACCTCCCGGGAGAGCTCTTCAAGCCTAGGTCAGCACATTAAGTATGTTCAAAAACTATCCCACAGTAATTTTTAGTGCGTAAACAAATGAAGACAGAGAAGAGGTGCACGTCTGTATGCTATCCTTCGCTACGATAAAAATTTCCTGCCTGCAGAAAACGTCTGTCACAAGCAGACAACCGAGTGAGACAGTGTAAATGAGGTTGAATTTTCTTCTTTCACGGAATGCCAGAAAAACTTGAATGTGACCAAATTCAACTTTCACTGAAGCCCAGAATATGTGTATCACGCACTTGGAATAAAAACTCAAACTCCAACTTCAGTTAGCATTGTTTCTACGAACAGAAAATCTACTACAAAGCAACTGCTACTGCTGTATTTCCTTTCAATAAGTCAAGAATTACTTCTTTCAGGAATCGATGCTTACAACTCCACATTATTCACTGCGCTCCTGAGTCCTGTCAGTAATATAAGGCATTCAACAAATAACCCTATTCACACTAAAGTCAACTGTCTGGAAATGAAGTTTATTTTGCATTTTTAAACAATGCGATTTAAAACGCAATGTAGTTACTTCTACTGTTGTTTCATAAAGGATAAAATGCAGCCTGATAAAACTATCATGCCCGTGTTACATGGCATTAGGAAAAAAACGTGCGGATTAAACTTGTTCAGCAACATTGATGATTTAGTGTTCTCCTATCTATTCCCATCTATCTCGATACCTCTAAAAATACGATAATACATGCTAGCCATCCCAATTTCAATTATTATTCAGATTGAAGATACGCGAGTACCGCTAGAAAATAAAGCGATCGAACTCATACTCAGTCTGACAATGAAGTCAAAAGCAAACACGAGACCATCAAGACTTGTACTATCAACTCATGGAAAGAAGAGCTAACCTGCAGTCTCGTGTGGGTGACTTTGCTCATGAGCGGCCTGGTCATGAGAGTCTTACTATCCCAGCAGTTGTGGAAGTCGGCGAAGTGGACGCACCGACTGACGGACGAGAAAGAATCGTACTGGGGAGAAGACAAACTCTGCACGTTCTGGTAACGAGCCATCTTCTTGGAGTCGCCTGAAACTGAGTAAGTTTAGCGTTACTTTAGAGCTAGAATAAAACATAAATGAAGCTAAAAACGTAATTGTGTACACGTCATTATGAGGACCCTAAGGAGATATTTTAAAGCCAAAATAGTAGTAATTCTAAAATGCTCCGTGTTTGCTGCTAGCAATTTCTAATGCAAAAAAAAAAACATCTTCAACTTATCAATAAGATGAACTATCAAGTCAAGGACGTTATTTGAGTAAACAAAAGCAGTTATTTAAAAAATGAGCTAATGATTAGCGAAGATTACTACTACCAGTTTACTGTAGGCCGTGAGCCTCTAACCTCAAACTTAGCTTCGCGGCGCACAGAAATGTTAGACCTCGGGGAAAGTGAGTCATGTAATCATTGTCATAGATTACATCAATTGCCCCCAGCCGTCAAATCATGCAAAATAAATTAAATGATTTCCCGTATAAAATTCGTACAAAATTCAATACCCGATGAGCCGTCTTGAAACTCAGGCTAATAAAATGCAAAAGGAAAGCCCGAATATAATGTTATGAAATATTAACCTATCACATAAAAAATGACCATTTCTAATCTTTGCCCAATGATTATTAGAAGAAACCACTAAACCTGCAGAAAATTTCAAGTAACGGCTACTTCGAGACGATTTAAATATTATACAAATGCATTCCGATGCATGAATTTTATGTTAGCATACCTACCTGAACGTATTTGATGAGGAGTCACGTGAGTCAGTCAGCAAGTTAAGTTAATACGGTGATTTTTGAACAATCAATCCTACAAAATATTCTGATAATCTATCCACCTAATTAAACGCACAAAATTTTTTGTTCCAAGACAGTTGCTGAATACGTCTCAATGTTGCGTTACTGACAATCAGCAGCCACCGTACACCTCAATCCACCAAAGCAGTACGACTGGACATTCTCACCGTTCTCACGTCAGTGATAATGGAAGCAGCTTGACCATTGCCAGAAAGCTCCATCGATAAAACTTTACACCCCTTATACGAATGGCATGAAATTTTCTGATATATGAAGTAATACAGTATAAAACATACAATTACAAATTTAAAATTTAATGCTTGAGATTCAAAAATTTAAAAGCTGTAGCAAAAACTTACCATATGCGATGGTTCAACCAACGTAGATCGAAGATTGATCGCAGTTGTAACGCGTCACAGACAAGTATTGTCGATGCAACAGTGCTTCAAGCGTCATGCAACAGAAGCAACAACATTCTGTTTTATGTTTAAAATTGTGCTAATAAATTGTCAATTGATTTAAAATAGATAAAAGATATTTTTAGCTGTTTCATTAGACTACATTCATTTTTTTAAATACCATTCGCCCAAACGATGATTTGCTTCATTAAGAAAGGGTGGGAATACCTTGAGTGCTGAATCTCGACACCAGGTACGCTCAAACAAATAACGATCACTATCAGCTACTTGCGTGTTTATTGGTGTTACTTTGAATAACCTGAAATGTTCTGGTTTTATTTTAGCAATAGTAAAAATATGAATCGATTCTAATATCCGCATGTCGGATATTAGACTATAACACCTGAAGAAGTTACTGTAGTGCATAAAGCTACCGGTCATCCAACATAGGACAAAAAGCCTTGTCAATTTCAGGAGCC
>VOMN01107023.1:0-12493 GCA_014899125.1 Orchestia grillus | reverse complement strand
CTTGGTGATTGTAAAAATGCTAGTTTTCTTTCTTTTACTTTCTTATTGAAAATATAATGTAGGACTGAGATGTTCTGATAACTACAGCAATTCGTTCACACCTATTTCACTAGCTGCTTATAAAATGAAATTTCGTAAAAACGTAACACGAAAAATACGTATACTTGTATAACTTTAAAACTCGCTGCATCGCCTAAGAAATCGAAGTATAGGAAAGAGACAACGACTGCCACACAACATGAAATCGCACACGGGTAAACCTTTGTTTTGCTGTGTTCGCAAATTCAGTAAAAACATTAAAGCGAAGAGCAGTCTTAGAAAATTAATCACATTTATTTAGAAAATGTTTCCGAGTCCAGCTCCTTCATCGGTTTTATGAAAGCAAATACATGTCTGAAATAAAATAGACAATTATTGAGAACGGTAGATCCGCAAATACAACAGAAGCTGACGAACACAGTAATATTCGCGAGAACAATTTATTAACAATTTGAAGGTGTTTGACCTATGATCACATTAATATGCTTGTGAATTATCTCTTCATAATTTGACAGTGATTTGAGTTGCATGTACTGTTGAGAATCGTTTTTCCTTTATATATGTGTAAGAACTCTAAAATTCTCGGGAGGGTCACCGGGATTTGATGCACAATCTAATATCCTGAAATCGCAATTGTGTATTAGAACATTGCATTTATCAGCACGAATACTGATAGCTGAGTGAGTAGGGAGACCTAATTGACGACTAGTATGGAAGCTTCTACAGCGGTGCTCAGGTATCCTGGCATGAAGGTTCGTGACGTCATACCGACGTACGATGACATGCACTGCACACAACTGTAGTGGTTGACCACTGACAGAAAAGCCATCATCTGAGTGAGAAGCGTATATTTTTGCAGGAAAAAAGAAGCCACCCTAAATTGTTAGCCAGAATTGTGCGAAGCTTTACATTTGGAAAATATTTTTCAAACGGTGATTCGAACTCTCTTGGCAGCGTTTCGGAGGCAACTCGCAAATGTGGACCTATGCAGCACAGATAACTTCGATTAGTGTCTATTGTCACGGGCTCATCGTGTTGCTGCGTCAGAAATTATTTAATCCGAAAGTTAAGGAAACCTATGATATACCTATGATCGGTTTCTTTGAAGTGGTAATTGGTTTTAAGATTTTATTGAAATCACATTCAGTGGTTCAAGTCAGAGGCCTCCGGTCGTGAACTTGCTACTCATCTGAACAATTGTAGCAGCAATACCAAAAAGTTCAAGAAAGTAGGGGCTTTTGAAGTTAAAATTTTGGAAGTTGTCTAATACTTTTTACGAGCCTTCTACCTTTTCCATGAACTCATTCCTCGCTTATAAAAATAGTCGTATAACCATGCTTAAGAAATACATTCGCTTTCTGTCGGGCTCCATGGTGTAGTGGTTAGCGTGATGGCCTCACAGCGGATAGGACCAGGGTTCGAGCTTCGGCTCAGGCTAGGCTTTTCACGTAACTGCGGAGTACTTCCTTTGGAAAAGGAAGTTTAAACCACACATTCTTCACATTCCCTACCACACCAGTGGTTGTAAAGCATTTGAAACCCAACGGTAAAACGCGTTGGAATAAAGGTTCTGTTCGCTTTATACTAGTCTCATACGCCTAATCATTACATAATTAGACACATAATTCTTAACCTATTAGATCCTTTTGTCTTTTGTGAGAGAAATCTTGTATTTTTTATTGGATTGAATTCTGACACTCGGTTAGCTGTGATCCTGCGTAGCGCACGAGTATATTCTCTAGCGTGCTTCGTCCATAACCTGCGTAGCACTGCTACGCGGGGCGAATCGCAGACTTCTAAAGAATATTTCATGTGGTGATCCATTGAATTCGTATAAATACAGACCGCCTCACGAGTTGCTCTCAAAATGACTCAATCGTGCTCACTGTAGGTGTGAGGCATTTAATTTCAGCGCTAGCGTTGTTACCACAGTGGAAACTATTCGAGCAGTTATCTTGAAAATCATCGCTATATAATGTACCAATTGTGAGATACTATCTTTTTATATGTGTATACCACCCAGGGCCATAAGATAGACAACAAGGTGATGTTACTTAGGTTTATCTGTCTTATGCTAAGGGGACTGCCGTCCCCAGTGGGACACTGGTTACCTCAGCTGTGGATTGGCTTTCGGGACTTTCTTTTCAGGCTTACTTTGTATTTTTTTCTATTTTCATGCGTTTTTTGTTGATTCTTCATTTTTACTTCCTCTAAAGTGAAAAACCAAAAGGCATATACTTTGTATGTGACCAACTATTGAATAAACTATTTTTTTTTCTTCCTTCATAACTTACTGCTTCTATGCGCAGGGGATCTTGAGTGAGAACACATCTTATGTATAGATTCCCCTTTTTTTAAAGTCCTTACTAAATGGTCACTTCTCTTTCAGTGCGAGATAGTCTGAGTTAATAAAGCACTGTTCTCCTTAATACTATTATAGGTGTACACTTGGGTGACAAATTAAATCCGAAACTCATCAGCTTTGTTACTGAATTATGTATGTACTGAACGCACTATGCAGTTTTTGTTTGTTAAGCAAAAGAAGATTGTTAAGCAAAAGAAGAAGAAGATTGAAAACCCAACGGTAAAACGTGTTGGAATTAATAAAGGTTCTGTTTGTTAAAAGCTATCTTAAACACATAGTTAAAAAGGTACCTTGTTAGCAGTTCAAAATTCGAACAACCTGATGAGTGACTGAGTACTTAATTTTTTACTTTGTACTGAGTACTTCAACAATGATGACTGTTTGAGCTTGAGGATCACCTATCCGTTTAATTTTTCAGAACATTTTATTTATAAATATTGTGACCTTTTTTGAAGTAATTAGGAGAGAAAAGAAATACCTTCAAACATATACAATTAAAAATAGAGTTTTAAATAAAGATATTTTTACACAATACCTGCACATTATACATTTCAAACCAGTTTTGTGTTATTCATCTGACGAAAAACTGTTGGCAGTAAGTGAAGAGTGTACGGTGTTATTGAATGACAGTTGGTAGCACTGGCACCGGTCGTGTAGGATCTCAGCTGGCGAAAATGTTATCTCGAGTTGCTTTGCGTTCAGGTATTTATTAATTAAACTCGTTTTCTCCTTTTTCTAGTGAGTTGAAATACTTATGCTTTATAAAATAAAAGATTTGGCATCTGTAGCCAACTGTTTAATTTGTGAATTTTGTTCCTACTTGTAATTTGTCCGTTTTATAAAGTGTAGATTCTTCCTGGATTGGCTTATGTGCCAGGTATCATTAAAGCATTTCAATATTGCAATTATTACCGCAATGTTTTCATGTTCAAGAGTTTATATGTGGCGTTATTGGACTATTAACTTTTTTATGAGGATGATGTGGAAAAAATGAGGTCAAGAATCCGAAAGCTAATGGAAGTGTTGAGTTTGTAGAAATATATTTTGGTGACAATTCATAGATGAATTCCGTTCAATGTGCCCTTAATCATAACCGTCTTTGTATACTAACTCTAAAGTTTGTAATTAGAGATATTGATACTAGTTCCATTATTACAGGGTGTAATTTTAGCCCAAATAAAAATAATGGTTCCCTAGAATAATCATTTCTAATAAATTGAGTCCATAAACCTGCAAATGTTTCACTGAGCAATTGAAACTGTTCTTGAGGTGTGGTGTACATTTTAACATTTTTGGAGCTTCCTCTAGATGAAAATTTTCTTTTTTGTCAGGATCTTACTGCAAAGTAAACACTAAATACTGCATCTATTACAGCACACCCCCCACAGTCAGCAGTATAATGAAACATTGCAATGAACCTGAGTCATAAATGTGAGGTCAAGTCTTTTGGAAAATGAGCCCAAGGCCAACATCCTGCCACTGATTTCTAAAGTTACACCCTGGTTCCCTATAGCGGGGGAAAAATCTCAACTTTGACAGTGACGGGATTTCTTTGCCCAAGTTTACCTATATAGTTTAATTGAAGATAAATTTGATTAATGTTAACACTGGGATGTCTTCCTAGATAAAATTCTACCGACATTTTATCCATTATCTTGTTTTTTTTTATTCATAATTAACAATGTATTATTTGTTGGGTAAAGTTAGGTCAGATTAGATTACATTAGGATAGGTCATATAATTTTAGTAACAATATCTTGGCAGATTAATGTGTCTTCTGTTCTTGGATTTTCTTTTGATTACATTAGTATATTAGGGGTTAGGTTAGTTTGGATAGGTTTGCTTTGATAATTTGATATAAACGAGTGTCAAATCTTGATTGGTAGGAATTGTGAAAATTTTGCTTCAATATCTGTAGAGTCTGTTTGATTACATTGTATTTGTATGTAAATGCATCACAAAACTTTCTTCATACTTGGTTCTATTCTTTGAAACATTTCAAAAATTATTTCCTTCATATGAAGGCTATACAATGAATAGAATGCCTTTCACATAATGCTGGCTTATAGTAAATATCAACTAAATTATTAGCTTTGTATCAGGATATGATTAAAACTCTTCTAACCTAAGCTCAGATTCAAGAGTAATTTGACTTTAATATATTTTTTATAAGATTTTCTAGGAATAACCATAAATCCATTAAAATTAAATCAAATTACCATCAGAAATAAATTACAGGCCTTTTTTATACCAATGAACAAGCAAATTCTTTATTTATTCATTAGGCACTTAAATAGGAGCCACATGAGTTAGGCTCAGGTGCTGAAATTACATCCTAATAATTTTCAGCTCAAGAATAATTAAGGCTAAATTCTATCTAGCTTATCTGTACATTTTTCCTGCATTATTTGGCATTATCTGAAATATAGAGCCTTAAAGTTATATAAGTGACAAACATTGCAAATGTAAGAGTGACATAAGACAATCAGCAAAGATGTTTAGTTTTAATAAAATTAGAAAAATGGTAATCCATTAGAATTGTTGTAACTTATGAGTTGATTGGGTAGGTACCAGTCTTTATAGTATTCTTGAAGTGGTATAAGTTTTTGAAATACTTTCCACAGGGAATTAGCATTACGACTATTTAAGGAAATTGTTGCACATTACTAGGAAAATTAGTTTATTTAGGTAAAGTCACACTGTTGTGTGTAATGTAGTTATTTTTCATTGAAGTTATGTAGCTGTATATTTGGTAGTTGTTTATACAAATTCTATTTAGCATTTTTGAAGTTACTCTTACTCATTCCCCCTCTTGCTTTATCTCTTCAATAATTAACACTATGCATGGCTTACTATCAATGCTTTTAGTGTTAACTTTACCAATTAATTTTATGTACAATTTGTTCTTGCAGTGTCACTGACAGGAAAAAATGTTTGAAATGTGTTGGATAGTCAATAGGACTAGGTTAGTTAGGTTTGTCTATCCTATGCTATTGGGACTGGCATTCCCAGGGGGCACTGCTAGGTTGCCTTATCTATAGCTAGGCCTTCAGGATTTCTATCTTTCTTGCCCACTTTGCTTCTTTCCAGTTTTATGCCTTCTTTACCTCAAATATTTTACTTGCCTGCTCATGAATAACTTGAATTGAATATTTCAGGCAGTGTTGCTGCTAGGTTTGCGCACACCAGCAGCAATGTAGGTCAGGCAGCTTCTAGCAGCACCCCTGCTCCTGCCAGTGAGGAGCGCAATGAGGTCGACTTCCCACGCACGGTCCGACCCATTGATCCTGCTCCTGTACGCATGGGCTTCATTCCTGAGACATGGTTTGAGCTTCTCTATGCCAAGACTGGCGTTACAGGTGAGCAGTTTCGTTTGATTTTTGTTAGTTTAAGACTGCCGATTCATTTATTTTTGATGTGAAACCAGTGTATCATTTGAATAAGCCATGGTGAAATGAAGCTTGCCTGTATATTCTCTCCTTGTTTTTATTTTTGGCTTTGTGTGTTTGAGCTAGGGATCAACCTTGTGAATGGAATTTTTTTTAATGCAAAGAGAAGTCATATGTGAAATCAATGGCTCCAGTATGTACTAATGCCTGAAGAGTCAAAGATGTATTAAAAATACTTTTAATATTTACCATGTTACCTAGACCATAGTTACTTTTCCAGTTTTTAATTGAAAGTGGGACCATGATAATGATACTACATATTACATATCACTTTAAAAATATGTTGACATTTTCATTAATACCGGTGTTTGTGTATTGTACTATTAGGGTCTAAACAGGTTTAGTGTGTCAGGATGAGCGTCTGTAAACTTGTGCTTGTCAATATTTGTAGAGTCCAGTAAGCTTTGATAAGCAGTAACATTAAATACATTAACCGTCCGTGGGTCATTTTACGCTAGCCAAATAGCGTCGTCGCACTTCTTACTTGGTAGTGAGCTCATACGACTTAAAAGTTTGAATTAGCAATAATCTTCATGATTGACAATATCGTTCCTTTTTGTCAGCATTGAACGAGCTGTTGCAGTTGTAAGTACCTGCTACAGTAATATTTTATAGTTCCAGAGCGTGTGTTGAGAGTATAAACCTAAGTGTATCCATTCCAGGCCCTTACGTGCTGGGAACTGGACTAATCACGTACCTGGTCTCCAAGGAGATCTACGTGCTTGAGCACGAGTTCTACTCTGGCTTGGTGCTTGGTACCATGGCCCTCTATGCTATCAAGAGGTTTGGCCCAACCGTTGCTGAAACTTTGGACAAGAACATCAGTGTGAGTTCAATGTCAAAAACTGTTGCAAACTTTTGAGTCCTGGGTATGTAAATAGTTTCCAAATTAGTTCAAAATATGTATGGTAAGATCTACAAAATAAAAACTAAGCTAAACTAATTAGTTTAGTTAAGCAGGACTAAAGTAGAACCGAAAAGATAAATATGTATTGTTGGTGTTCGGTGAAAATCTAGTACTTTGGTTCATATAGATCAGAGATTTCATTTTACTATAGGCCAGAGAGCTCTCGTACTTTATTGTCATGGGAATTTATCTCCTGCGTCCCAATGTTCTAAGTAGAGAAGGCGAGGTACAAAACTAAGTCCAATTAGAGCTGTGCAGTATTGCCTTCCTGGAGCAACTAAGGTGAAACTTGTGTTTGTGTGCTCAAAGTAGAAATTAATGTCCTTGAAAGTTCATTTGCATTTTATTTCTTCGCGCCAGAGTCTAATTTCAGAACCAGCAACTCGCACAATTCCTGATGTTCTTTTTGCCCTCATGCTAATGGTATTTTATGGTCTCCGAAAACTTACAGGTACAATGGAGCATTGCCTAATAATGATGGTTTACTAGAAGATTCTAGCAGTTCACTGGTAGTGCCGAGCACGCTTCACGTGCAGTGTTTTAAGTTGAAAGCTTAGAGATTTCTGTCGCGTTAATTTACTCCGGAAGTGTAAACGCTTAGCTTTTCAGATATGGAAGGTTCAATTTATGTAACGTTACATATTAGGCTCTTAGAAACATACGGTACTTTTAAAATCGGCTTCAAAGTTAGGCGTAGAGGTGAGAGTCACCTAGACTTAACATTGATTTTCGACCATTTCATGACTATCATACTGTACGTACGACTCGCTCTCTAGACAGAGCAAGGTTTGGGGATGACAGTGCCATGTATACTCGACTCTTTCGCTATACGTATGTGGCGTTGGGTACCGTTTGATTCTAGAGGCCCCATATACATTTTGGTTCAACCTTGTTTTTTATTCTTCACTGTGCACTCACTTGGCGGTTTTCTTGTATCGTGTACAAGTTGGTAACTCATACTATGTGGTCTCTCATGGTTATGTTTTGTATTGAAACTGTTGTAACAGAAGACAATTGGCTGGACGTCTCTGTTGCTTTGCTCGCGAGTTATGGAAGCACAAGCTGCACCTCTACGGCTCCTTAATGCTGATAATAAAGTAACATTGAAAGGGTTTCGTTGTACAGACGATTGTTGTAATGAACATTGCACCCAGGTGTAAATAATCGTGCTGGTTCTGTCGTCGGTAATAGATGGAACGACGATGTTAGAGTAAAATAGACGCCACTTGTGGCGTGCGTCTATCTGACAAACATTTCAAATGGGCTCAGTTTACGTCGGAGTCTCGTAACCTGTTGTTCATTCACTTACCTTGGTGTAGCGGAAGATTTTATAATAGCCTTTCGCCTCATTGTGCATCATTTCACTGAGCAAATGTCATTTGATTGCAGGACATTAGGAACGACTTGGCCCAAAGCCGGAAAGACATGATCACTTCGTTGGAGGACAGCATTAAGGAGTGCGATGTTAACAGCGAGGAAGCTAAGGGCCAGACTGTTCTGTTCCAAGCCAAGAAAGACAACATCGGCCTGCAACTCGAGGCCGCATACAGGGAGCGTCTCCAGACCATCCACTCCGAGGTGAGCTCCACTGTTATTTTACTTGCTGATCAGCCACGTCTTTCTAGAAGTCCTGTCGTTAATTTTTCAAGGTGCACGTATGAAATATTTTGTTAGAATGTGGATATTTCAAGACACAAGTCACCGGATATGTGTAACGAGGTTTCTTGGGGTGACATATCAACGATCATCAAAGCGATTATTGGTGTAATACTCCTCAGGGGGAATAGGATAGGCCATAGGCAATAGAGGTAGGTTAGTTAGGTTAGCCTATCCTATGGGGACTAGCGCCCCCAGGGGAGTACTGCTAGGCTACCTCAGCTTTAGATAGGCCTTCGGGACTTCTGTCTTTCGTCTTCGCTATTTCTTATTTGTCTTTTCTTGCTCATCCTCTTAACTTGCCGTTTCTATGCGCAGGGATCTTGTGTGGGAACACACCCTGTGCATAGAATCCCCGTTCTCTTAAGTCCATACTAAATGGTCCCTACTCTTTCGGTGCGAGATAGACTGAGTTACTGAAGCGCTGCTTTCACTACCACTACAACCACAGCTATTGGTGTAATAGTTGATTATTTATTCACGGTACTGATTTAGACCGCAATTTTGGCCCGAAAAAGAAATCGCTTAGTGTGCGTCTAGAGTCAAATACTATGACGTGCTCTCTAACGGAATTAGTTTAAAAACTACAATAGTACGTGTTCTGCTCTACACATGAGATCATTATTCGAAAATTTTGAGTCGAAGAAAAACTGTTTTCCTTTACGCCAATCTGATTTGTTACTAAATACGCACCAATCTTGTGAACAAGGAGTTTATAAGATTAGTGCTCACAATGAAGTTAGAATATTCTACGCGTTAGGCGTTCATTCGACTTATAATCTTATAATTCCTGAATGATTGATTCTCGTAATTAGAGGAGCCTGTTGGCTGTCAATCATTTGACATAACTCGACTGCGGTCGTTCTCCTGGTCGACTTATAAAATGAGTAGATTCTCAGGTAAAGAGGTTTTCTTTTCCAAATGTGTGTTTCTTAAGGAAAAGTAGGTAAATTGTTATTCCAATTTATTAATCACTATTGTAATATGACTTGTTATCCAGCGCTGATTGCTTCAAATGCATCGCAGGTGAAGAAGCGCCTCGACTATCAGCTGGAGAAGAGCAACTTGGAGAAGAGGTTCGAGCAGCGCCACATGGTCGACTGGATCGTCCAGAACGTCCGCAAGTCCATCACTCCTGCCCAGGAGAGTGCTTCCCTCAAGCAGTGCATTACTGACCTCAAATCCCTCGCTGCCAGAGCTTCATCCGCTGCTATTTAAATTATTAGTTAGGTAACACTTGTACTTTGTTTGAAAATTTACTATGGCTTGATTCATCACTGGTTCGTAATGCTAACACTCGCCTGAAACTTACGGCTGAAAACTTGTCTCACTCGAACATCAGTGTGTGAACAGTTTACTTATATTTTACCTATAGCAAAATTGGGCTCCACAGAAAGTTATCCCTAATTAATATTCATGTATAGTAAATGTTTCAATTATTCATGTCGGTGCATTTTCCTTGAAAGCAATTATATTGTAAATATTTTGCAGTTATACAAGTATCATCATGTCTACCATTTATTTAATAATAAATAATTCAAATTAAGAAATTGGTCATTTTCCGAAGTTCGTCAGTAAAAACTACTATAATTATAGTTCATAATACAAGCTTCACTTTATGTACTAACATAACAGAAATGATTGTTCTTAACTGTAACCGTATCTATTGTGGATAATCAAACCTACAGACAAGGCAAAACTCCACCTTTGTTCTGTTCTCATGTACTGTCTCTTCTGTAAATTTCATGAAGAAGGTTTATGTCATCAAATACAATAATTCTAGCACATGAACAATAGCTGAGCTAGAGTGAAAAAAAAAAGAAATTAAGCATTTCCAATCCGACCGCTCATATCCTATTGTGCTCTACTACGAGAGCGGTAATAATCGAATCGCAGATGACAGGCCTGTGATTAACTTGATATCGACAACCCTAACGCGAAGTGACCTGTAGGTATAGCTCACATACACCGTAACGCGAAAATTATGCTCGGCCTCACAGGGCCCTCAATATATTTTATTAGGAATTAAATGCTTGCAGAGAAGAAAATCCAGATCTACAAGAAAATTCATCGCGCATATTTCCTAACAGGGACTTCGGCAAAAGAACAGTACGGTGCGACATATTTCCCAGTTCTGTCACAGTAATAACCCTTTCTGGATTGGAGAAAATAATTTTGTACGTGCGACTCGTAATTTGAGCATCAACTTAACTCTGTATAAAATATGCAGTAACTTAAACGCCTAGCGCTACGAGAATTCAACAAAGAGACCACCGCGCAAGCGCTACCTTAGAACTATCAGAGACAAGACCAGATTACCGCCCACTGCAGCCGTATGGACATCGGCGTTCGCGAGTACATGCATGTTACTCAACTAACGTGCCCGGTGTACACTACGAACAGTAATGATATACTCGAGAGTTTGCCGAGATGCGCCTAGCACACGTTAGAACCCACTGGCACTCCTCGGCAGGCATCTCGGTGTTGATAGAAATAATTGTTACGATTGTACATTTACTCTTGCACTAGCTAACTCAGTGATGCTGAGTCGCCGCAGCTGCGGCTGTTAAGTCTCACTAGAACTGCTACACCAAAGTACGAAGAACCTCTCCGTGCGAGCTCTACTCGTTAGCGGCCTTCTGAGCAAACATGGTAAAATTCTCTTCCAGTCCAGCCGAAGCCGGTGAAACAGCAAGTGTATATTCTTAAAACAAAATTAGAACCCGACAGTATCGCGACTCTTCAAATTTAGACAACAGAACTCACCAGTAATATAGAGTTTTCGGGTGCCGCAGGAGCGTCAGAGCTCGAGTGCGGCACCAACTCTACTAGCGGTCGCTGGGCCTGCCAAGGTTGTCCGGGTGGCAGGTATGCTGCGGGCAACAGTGTGGGTAGTTCGCTCTCTTGTTCGCCACCACAAAACATCTGTAGGACGTGTTGCGTATCTCCGATTCACAGCTGCAAAACAGTAAAATCTATGAATAATATGAACAATTCAAATAATGTACATGGGTTCCATTGATCGAAAGCGAAGAACAATTATTCAGAAACCAAATGGCTTTTTCATGTCGTGGACTAGAAATCACCTATTTTAATCAATGGGCCGATTCCAGTAATTTAAGAGTATGATACCGCTGTTACAGCATGTTCCTTTTCTTACTCATGGGACTGATCATGGTAGTATTAAAATAGAAGCCCCCCTCCCTCATACCGTCTTATGGGAGTCTCGAAGCCACGTTGTTCTCCTCTGGATTCACCCCGAATGTGCATACTTCAGTTGGTAATACCGCTGCAGTAACCCATTTGGCTTTCCTAAATATCCTAAAATGCAGCAAAATTTACACCGCTCCCCTCCTCCTCCTCCTCCTACCATCAGCAGGCCAGTCATGACGCCGTAACAGCACGGCACCCTCCTTTGTTCTTATGCTCCGTGTATTTTGTGACCCATTGAATCAGAGCGTACAGACTACAGCAGGTCTCGAAAGCCGCATGCATATGCAGTTGCGGCAAAAACTAAGGGACAGATGATTTACAAATTTGAATGCTTTCTTAAAACGTTGGCCGCGATGTGCGCCGTATTGGTGCACGTAATCATCTAACCTAACGTAACGAAAACACTAACATACATGAATATAAATTTTAAGTTTTCGTAAAAATTTGTGTTCAGAACTCGAATAAGCTAATTTAGATTGGAAGGAAAATGAATTGGATAACCAAATTAGTGAAAACAAAATCCTTCATTTTTACCTTCACTACGGATATTTTTGTCGACATGAAATTTTTCCTGTATGGAGAAATCGCGGCCAACGTGTTAAACATTCGTAGCACAAATACGCAATTTTCACATGTTGTAGTCATTACTGGACCTTATAACCGAACTTTTCAAAGAGCTTGAAAGGGTGCAGAAATAACTATAAAGAAATGAGTTTTATCACAAAATTTAGAGCGGACAAAACTACGAGACAGAACATAAAGTTTGGCCTTAAGACACAAATTAACACTACAATTGAATGGAAAACAAGATGTAAATAACTAATAGGTCCTTACGTATTATCGGGAGGACCTCATTCCCAAAGA